>CM053505.1:42945137-43110097 GCA_028627145.1 Eidolon dupreanum
CCACAATGAGATACCATCTCACACCTGTAAAATAATTATAATCAACAGGACAAGTAATAAATGCTGGAGAGGATGCGGAGAAAAAGGAACCCTCATACACTGCTGGTGGGACTCCAAATTGGTACAGCCAATTTGCTATGGAGGTTCCTCAAAAAGCTAAGAATTGTTCTACCATATGATCCAGCAATCCCTCTACTGGATATTTACCCCAAAGACTTGAAAACTCATATCCAAAAATATATTTACACACTGATGTTTATAGCAGCATTATTCACAGTGGCCAGGGCATGGAGGCAACCAAAGTGTCCTACAATAGATGATTGTCTAAAGAAATAGTGGTATATATATACAATGGAATATTACTCAGCCATAAAAAGAGATGAAATACTGCCATTTGTGACAACATAAATGGACCTCGAGATAATTATGCTAAGCGAAATAAGCCATACAGAAAAAGTTGAAAACCACATAATATCACTTATATGTGAGATATAAACCTAAAAGCAACAAACGAACAAACAAACATAGACTCAAGGACATGGACAATAGACTAGTGGTTACCAGAGGGTAGGGGCGTGAGAAGAGGAGGTAGCTAGATTGGGTAAAAGGGGTCAAATACGTGGTTACAGAAAGAAATCTATCGGTGTGAACATACAATGCTATATAGATATGGATATATAGATAGATAGATATTTAACAGTAATGCACATATATATATATTTATATTTAACAGTGAGGCATATATATATATATATATATATATATATATATATATATATATATATATTTATAACAGTAAGGCATATCTATATCTATATCTATATATGGCATAGATATAGATAGATATAGATATAGATATAGATATAGATATTTAACAGTAATATATATATGCCTTACTGTTAAATTGTAGACCTGAAACTTTCTGGATTTTGTTATCCAATGTCACCATAAAAAAAAAAAAAAACAGTAAAGCAGGCAAATGTAGCTAGATGGACAGATTAATGGTCATTGCGGTGGCAAATGAAGTAATTTGATCTCTTAATTTAAGTGAATAAGTGACTGCGGAGCTAAAAGATTGGAATTTAAAAAACATTTTTTTGAAATAATTTTTAAAAGCAGAAATCTTAAGCAGAGATAAATTCTTGGTTTTGTTATCGTATTGGCTTAATTTATATCAAGATATTAATTTCTTTTAAATGTTGCTATGCACTTGAATTTTATGTATATCTTAATATCTTACAATCAGCAACTATGTTAATCTAAATTAAGGGGGACAGTGATGCAACATATTCAAGGGCAATAGTTTGAATTCATTATTTGGAAATCAATTTATTTAGCTTAGGCCAAGATTGTTACTGGAATTTGCTACCTAATGTAACTAAGTTAAGAGTCTTTGGAGGAACATATTTAATTATTGAGGATGTGTGTATATTTTTTGGTGAAAACGAATATTGCAGGTATGTATACTTGATTTCTAATCTATTTAGTGAGTTCAACCATTAGCTGGACAGCATCAGAAAATGTTATTTAGTTTGAATTCATGTTTTATATTCTTTTTTCTATTTATATTGAACAAATATTTATGAAGCAGTTTCTATTTATCAAGCAAAGTGCTAAATTCTGGAAATAAGACAGTGAGCAAAAATAATAAAGTATACAAAGCATATTTTCATCTATTCGTAATTATCAAGTGCAAATTTACACAGCAAGGACTAAATGATACTTCATTTCTTCTGCCATAACATATATTAAAAATATAGCTCTAAATATAGTCGGTACATAATCTCATATTGGTTACATTAGTTTTAGGTGTGTAATATAGTGAACATTTTTATACCTTACAATGTGATCATCCTGCTAATTCCAGTAATCATCTGTTACCATGAAAACTTATCACAATATTGTTGATTATATCCCTCTTCCCCTTTTCAAATATCCCCCATTCTCTCTCTTCTGGTAACCATTACTTTGGTGTCTGTTTCTATGAGTCTGCTTGTTTGTTTTATTTTGTTTTTAAATTCCACATTTAAGTGAAACCATACAATATTTGTCTTTCTCTGTCTGACTTATTTCACTTAGCACAATACATTCTAGATCTGTCCATTCTGTCCATGCTGCCACAAATAGCAAGATTTCATTGTTTTTATTGCTGTATAATGTTCCCTTATACACACACACACACACACACACACACACACACACACACATATATATATATATATATATATATATATATATATATATATATAGAGAGAGAGAGAGAGAGAGAGAGAGAGAGAGAGAGAGAGAGCACATTTTCTTATGCACTGTTGGTGCAGCCCCTATAGAAAACAGTATGGTGATTCCTCAAAAGCTAAAAATAGATATACCATATGACCCAACAATTCCACTTCTGAGTATTTATCCAAAGAAAATGAAAACATTAATTCAAATGATGTATGCACTTCTATGTTCTTTGCAGCATTATTTACAATAGCCAAGATATGAAAGCAACCTAGGTGTCCATCAATAGATAAATGGATAAAGAAAATATTTTCCTTTTTTATCTAAAAGTCACTTCTGTAGAAATCAAAGACTGTGATGCAGAGAACACAAGCAAGTTCTGGACTACTAGAAATCCTATTTTATTTGAGCTATTTTGTTTGAGGGAAGGCAAAAAATACTAGGAGCATTTGAGAAATATTAACATTCCTGTATAAAAGTTTTGTAAAAGCTGAGAATGTTAGAAATTATGAATAGAATAAAAATGTCACTATAAAAAATTCCCATTTTTAAATGGAGGCCGAGTCTGTAATAGGTTAGATAAAGAGGAAAACCATGTCCAGAAAGAAGAAATTAGAAACAGTATGGAAGTGCTGGAAAAATGTTAGAAAGCCTTGCACATAACGATAAAAAAAAGAGTCTAAGATAATTTTAAAATTTGATCAGAAATGTGTTGGGTAATTTTACTGACCAATGTTATGCACATAAAGATTCTTAGTAAGTTCATTATTTTCCTTTTTTGGGAGCAATGCCCTTATTATTTGGGTGATGTGAATTTTAATGGCTGAATAGGTTTGTAATGAAAATGTAACCAAAAATTGTGTAAATCTACCAGTATCAGTCATTAGTGAAATGCAAATACTATACTTTTCAAGTTATAAATATCTAACAGTCATATAACTATTATGCTGGAAAACCAGCATTTACTTTTTCAAATAATTCTTACCATTTCTTCTCCACAAGGCCTACCTGTATAAAATACACCCGTTGGCTCCCTTGCCCTCTAGCTTGAAGTTGACTTTTATCAATAGAGAGCTCCAGTACAAGATTTGAGGGAGAAACAAGAATGAATTCAGGATATTTATCCCCCTATTCTGTCTCTCTTGAGGTGGCCTCTTCTGTGTGTTGCCTGTTGTAGAACTTCTGGTCAACTTGACTTCAGGTGACTCCCAATGAAGGCTATTTTGTAGTTTAGTTGGGACCAATTCATTCCATTTTTTGTCCCTCCCACCAGTATCCAGATTGTTCTTTCTGTATGTTTTTAGTTGTTGGACTTCTGTTCAGGTAGGCTCAGACAATTCTCAATGATGATTATTCTGTAGTTTAGTTGTAATTTGATGTGGTGAGAACATTAAAATCTTGACCAGAAAACATTATCTGAGTTTTTAAATTATATTTACTCTAGTGGGTGTGAAATATAATCTCAGCAGGGTTTTGTTTTTTATCTCCCTGACGACTAATGACTTTGAGCACCTTTTAATGTGCTCATTGTCTATTTGTATATATTCTTTGAAAAAAATCAGTTTGGGTCCTTTGCCTATTTTTTAAAATGAGTTATTTGTCTTTTTATTGTTGAGTGACAAGAGTTCATTATATTCTTGATATGAGTCTTTTACAAGATTTGTAAAGATTTTCTCCCATTCTATAGTTTGTCTATTCAGTTTCTTGATAGTGTGTTGGTGTTCTTTGAAACACAAGTATTTTTTAATTTTGATGAAGTCTAATTTATATATCTCTTTTTTGATGTCATATCTAAGAATCCATTGGCATATCCAAGATCATAAAAATTTAACCTAATATTTTCTTTTATAAATTTTATCGTTGAGACAATAATTGATTTTGAATTAATTTTGTATATGATATGAAGTAGGGGACCGAGTTAATTCTATTACATGTGGCTACTCATTTATTCTAGCAACATTTGTTAATAATACCCTTCTTCTCTCCACTGAATTGTCTTGGTCTTTTTGTTAAATTTACTTGACCACAGTTAGAACTGTCAATTTTATTCCATTGATCTACATGTCTATACTAAGGTGAGTACCACTGTCTCTTGATTAAAGATTTTTATTGTAAGTTTTGAAATCAGGAAGGAGTCCTACAACTTTGTTCCTTTCAAAATATTTGGTTATTCTATGTCTCTTGCACTTTCATATTAGTTTTATTAACAGCTTGTCCATTTTTGCAATAAAGTTATCCAAAATTACAGTATGCCAGTATTGAAAATTTAGATCAATTTGGGGAATATTGCCATCTTGACAATACTTAGGTTTCTGACTCATGAATATTGGATTTTTTTTTTCAGTTTTTAGGGATTTTTAAAATTCTATCAAAAATACTTAGCATTCTCAAAGTATAAGTTTCACACTACTTTTGTTAAATTTATTTCTAAGTTTTAAACTGTTTTTGATTGCATTATAAATAATTTATTTTGAAATTGTTCATTCCAAGTGTACAGATATACAGTTGAATTTTATATTGACCTTGTATTCTGCCACCTTGTTTAACTTTCCAGTTTGCTTAAATTTTAGTTGGTTTATTGGGACTTTTATGTACAGAGATATGTCATCTGACTAATTGCACTGACTAGAACCTCATACAAAATGTTGAATAGAAGTGATGAAAGCAGATATTCTTGATATGTTCCTGACCTTAAGGGCAAAGAATACAGTATTATTGCATTATGTAGAATGTTACCTGTGAATTTTTTTATCAATTCATTTAAACAGAGTAAGGAAATCTCCATTTATTCTCCATTTCTTGAGTGTTTTTAATGTTTGATTTTTGTAAAAATATTTTCTGCATCTATTAATATAATCATGTGATGTTTATTTTTTAGTCTATTTTCATGGTATATTAATTTAATTTTATATATTAAATTATTTTAGAATTTCTGTGATAATTTTCACTTGGTCATTTATAATTAGTCATAGTATTCCTCCATAACATATATAACCTTTAAATTAATATAAGAGCAATATTAAAGCTCCTTTTTTTATTTCTGAGTCCAGTCATTTGATATTTTTGGGGGGAGGGAGGAAAGGATCAATCCAGCTAAATGTTTGTAAAATTTCTTGACATTTTCTAAGAAACAACTTTTGATTTTTAAATTGTCTTTATCTTTTTTATTTTTATTAAATATGTTGAAGTGTCTGATTAATAAAATTATATAGGTATCAAGTGTCCAATTCAATAATATGTCATATGAATATTGCATTGGATGTTCACCACCCAAAGTTAAATTTATTCTGTCACCATATATTTAACTTCCTTTACACTTCCCTGTCTCCTGCTTCCATTTCATAACCATTAAACCACTGTCCATGTTGATGAGTCTCTGTTTGTCTTGTTCATTTTTTGCTTTCAGTTTTGTATCCCAAATATGAGTGAAATCATATGGTTCTCAACTTTTTCTACCTGACTTATCTCTCTTAGCATGATAATTTCAAGATCCATCCATGTTGTCACAAATGGCAACAATTCATCTTTACATATGGCTGAGTAATATTCCATTGTATATATGTACTACATATTATTAACACATTTATCTATCAAAGGACACTTTAGTTATTTCCGTGTCTTGGCCAATGTGAATAATGCTGTTATAAACATCAAAATACATATATTTTTACAAATAAATGCTTTAATTTTTTTTTTTCGTGTAAATACCCATAAGAGAGATTGCTGGGTCATATGATATTTCTATTTTTAATTTTTTGAAGAACCTCCATACTGTTTTCCATAGTGTCTGTACCAATTTGCATTCCCACCAGCAGTGTATGAGGTGTTTCCCCACCCCCACATTTTTAACATTTGTTATTACTTGTCCTGTTGATGATAGCTATTCTAATAGGTTGAAGTGGTATTTCATTGTGGTTTTGATTTGCATTTTCTTAATAGCTATTGAAGTTGGGCATCTTTTCATATGCCTCTTGGCCACTTGTATGCCTTCTTGGGTGAAGTGTCTGTTCAGGTCCTCTGCTCATTTTTTTAATAGAATTGTTCACTTTTTAAATGTTGAGTTTTATGCTTTTTTTTCTTTTTATATTTTGGATATTCTCCACTCATCAGAGACATTGTTTGTAAATATTGTCTCCCAATCAGATGGTTGCCTCTTTGTTGTGTTCATGGTTTCTTTTGCTGTGAAGAAGCTTTTTAGTTTGATATAGTCCCATTCATTCATTTTTGGTTCTACTAACCCTTGACTTTGAGGTTGAATTCATAAAATCCTCTCTAAATCCAAGGTCCATAAGTTTAGTCCATAAGAAAATCTATGTATTCTTCTATATTTTATTGTCTCATGTCTTATATTTAAGTTTTTAATTCATTTTAAGTTAATTTTGGTTTATTGTGACAGATAGCATTCTAGTTTTATTTTTTTACACATGGCTTTCCAATATTCCCAGCATTATTCATTGAAGAAGTTTTCTTTTTTCTTTTGTATGTATTGGCTACTTTGTCAAAAATAATTTGCCCATATATATGAGCATTTATTTCTGGTATCTCAGTTCTATTCTATTGATCTGTGTGTCTGTCTTTTACCATCACCATGCTGTTTCGATTATAATTCTTTGTAGTATATTTTGATGTCAGGCAGAGAAATACCTTTGGCTTTTTTTTATTTTTTATTTTATTTTATTTTATTTTATTTTTTTACTCAGTATTGCTTTGGCTATTTGGGGTCTATTGCATTTCCATACAAATCTGTTAATGTTTGTTGTTGTTGTTGTTGTTGTTGTTGTTGTTCTATTTCTTTAAAAAATACCATTGGAATTTTGATGCCTAGAGAATTAAATCTGTATATTGCTTTGGGTAACAAGGTCATTTGACTATGTTGATTCTCAAAATCCATGAACACAGAATATGTTTTTATTTCTTTGTGGCTTCAATTGCTTTTAATAATAGCTTATAGCTTTTAGTGTGTAAGTCTCTCATATGCTTTGTTAGGTTTATTTTTAGTTTTTTTTTTAATTCTTTTTGCTGCTATTGGAATTGGGTTTTTAAATTTTTTTTCTGAAAATTTATTGTTAGTGTACAGAAACACTATCGATTTTTGTACAT
Source organism: Eidolon dupreanum (assembly GCA_028627145.1). Lineage (NCBI taxonomy): Eukaryota > Metazoa > Chordata > Mammalia > Chiroptera > Pteropodidae > Eidolon > Eidolon dupreanum. The sequence goes on from CM053505.1 coordinate 42,952,461, forward strand.
TGATTTTGTATCTTGCTTTGAAACTGGAAATATCAACTGCAAAAATAAAGCAGATAAAACCACAAATATGTGGAGATTAAACATGCTGATAAAGACTGGGGCATATAAGTATAAAAGGAAAATCAAGAGATACATAGAAACAAATGAAAATGAAAAGACAACATATAAAAATGGGAAACAGCAAAATCAGTAATAAGAGGAAAGTCCATATTTTTACAGGCCTATCTCAAGTACTAAGAAAGATCTTAAATTTACATCTTAAAAAATAGAAAAAGAAGAACAAATGAAGCTCACACTCAGCAGAAAGAAGGCGTTAATTAATTTTTAAACTATATTTTACTAAATTTTTCTATTATTTTCTTTTTTCTTACTGGCTTTTAGTTTAGTTTTTTTTCAATGTGTTAATATTAGAGATTAGAATATTTATTTTGATCTTTACCTTTTTTAATATAAGAATTACAGCTATACATTTTTATGCACTAATTTCACTGTATTTCATAAGTTTTGATTCATTGTGTTTTATTTTTATTTATCTGAAAGTGAAGTACAAAATAGGCGAAATACCACCACCGCCACAGAAATGGTGTTTTTCCAAAGAATTGGGAGACAGATCATAGAATAGCAATGATATCTGAATGGAGCTTTTTGTGAAGCAGCTAATTTTCCAGGGTACAGTAAAGTTGAGGAAAGGTAGACCGAATAGATCAATTTACAATGCTATGATTGACTGCTGTTTTTATTGATTTAACAGTTTTTTTTTTCCTTAAATTTGTAATCCTAAGGTTATTTTAAGCCTTTGGTTAATTACCAGAGTTCTAAAAAACTTGATTTTGACAAATTTTTCTAGTGCTTTTATAGAAAGGTAGATTTATAGAGGTCTTAACCCAACCAATCTGGAGTCCTGTCTTAGAAAACCAAAGTTTTAAAGTAGGTCAGAAAAAATAAAGCAAATCATTTTTCAAACGTGGTGGGTAATTAAAATAGAAAGGCCTTTAAAATGTGAAATCAAGTGATGTTAAAAATGCGACACAGTCCCATATCTCCAATTTCTTTAATGATTATTCTATTTCACTATGCATTTTTGTATCAGCTTATATTTCTTAGAATATTTTCTACTTGAAGTGCTATCAAATTTATTGGTATAAAGCTATTAACAATTTTTACTACAATATTAAAAAATCTTGACTGTGTTTGTATCCTTTTATCATTCCTAATATTATTTGTTTATATTTTCTCCTCATTTTTACCGATTAGTATTTTTAGCCTTTACTTTCAATGTTCATCTACTTTGGATTCTTTTTTTTTTTTTTTTTTTTTTTGCTCATTTGCCTTTTTAAATTTTGAGGCCATTAAATTTTGATTTTTTTATCTTTCATAAAAATTTGATTATGTTTATGTTTCACCTCTCATTTTAGGGTTTATTCTATTCACCTTTAAGTTATTAAGTTATTTTGTTAAGTATTTAGCATATTTTTTAAAAGTTTTTCTATTTCTTAATGTACTTATTCAACATAAAATATTCCCCTAAATAATATATTTGTTGACTCCCAAAATTTTACGATATATTATTTTCTTCAAATTCATTGACTGAATGTACAGGCAAAATAATTGCAACCTATAGTTTTTTTCTCTAAAAATTTCCTAGGAAGATAGTGTAATAGCACATCCAATGAGCGATGTTAATAGGATGTAGCAGAAAAGAATTGCTTTTCTTCCTTAAGGTCTATTTAAACACATTCTATGAATAGGTATTTCTGTGAGTTTTGTAAATATTTTGAAAAACATTCAGGTTATTAAATTCTAAAACAATCTTAGTTCAGTAAATAATATATTTATCCTTTTGTTCTAATAAACAAATCTAGATTTTCCATATAAGCCAGGTTCTTGGCAAAATAAGGCTGGCAATTTGAAACAAGTTAGTTGAGAATGTAATGAACAAAATATTTACAAAAGTATGGAAAGAATTGAGGATAATCTTCAAGAGATTGCAACCTACAGGTTTAACAATAGCTATTATCCTCCCCTTGGCCTGAATGAGCAAAAATAGGGAGTAGTAACTAAAACCACAAAACCTATAGCTGAGGATAGAGCTCCCCAATAGAACCTTTGTCTTTTGATAGAAGAACAAAACTCTGCTACTCTTTAACCAAGATTGAGGGATTCAGTGGAATAAATACCCTGACCTCTTTCTTCTTCTGCCCTGTAATCTCAGTAATGTGGCTCCCATTGAGTAATGCCAATCCAAAATCAGAGGTGAAGAAGATTTATCAATCCAGTTCATAGAAGTCAGGTTTCTAGATGCAAAGTAGGGGAAATAATGTTGAAGATTAGATGTAAACACATAGAAATCAGCATACTATATTTAAAGTTGTATTTCCTCTCATAACCTAGCTCAGGAGGAAATGCTAATGTAGAAAAAAAGGAAAGGGACATAATTTTCTATTTTTTCTCACCTGTGCATCTAATCTACCTCCCACAATTCATTAAATACATTTTTTCATTCATACTCAAGGTGTATGTTTATATGTGTTGAGGGGAAGGCTAAGGGGAGAAAGGTAGAATAAGAAAGGCTAGCTTGGCTGGTACTGTCATAAGTTCACATTAAAATTCTATGCTTAGGTAGATGTTTAACTTTGACTCATTTGTGAGTGTTTTGCAATTCTTTGGAACTCTTGTGTCACCAGGACTTCTCAACTTACAGTTCCCTTTGCTCAAGCAGTTCTTTGGTTTATTCCAGGAAATGCCTCTTTTTAAAATTCCTATTAGATCCCTATATATACAGCTTTAGCATATTGCAACTTGGTCTTCATACCCTCTTATGTGAGTTTTGGGGAAAAGAGCTTTCTTTATGTGAATCATATATGGTTCATAAGATATAAAACTTTAGACATGCTCTTTGCGGTAATGTAGTTACATCCCAATCATTGTCCTCTACTGTCATGGGCCACTTTAGTCAAGTCTCTTGCTCTTTGATTTCTCAAGCAGGATTCATATACCAGTTGAATGTGTCAAGGTAAAAAAAAATGTCATCAGGCTCTCTAAGTTGTCCTTTTGAAGTCCTTTTCACCTTCCTTGAGGTAAAAAGAAAATAGCTTCTTTTCCCCTTCCCAAAAGATGATTGAACTCTGTACTTCCAATTCTCATCTTTCTCAATTATCTCCTCCAAATTACTTTTTAGACCAATGGCTAGAGTTTAGTGAAGTGATGAAAATTTAGTTTGTGTCTACTTCTTTTATAAGTCAGACTTAGATGGCTGAGCTACTTGCTTTGGTACATAAGGTAAGTTATTTGACACTTATTGTCTTATTACTTCTTCCACAACTGAGACAACTTTTCCATTATAATATCTTATAACAAAAGCATGCTATGCAAAAGCAACACTGACATTGTCTACCTCTAATCTTATCTTTTAACATGCTCACTTACATAATGTTTTTTCACTCACACTCATCTAATGCCTTTTATGGAACATGCTCTGTTTTCTCAGCCCTCTGTGAATTTTTATATGTTGTTTCTTCTGCTTAGATAATCAGCACTTCCCCTTCTCCTCTCTTATCTCACCCTGTCAACCCTTACTGAAGCTACCTGGTCACATTTATTTTTTCATTCATGTGCTCATTTAGATACGTTTTTCATAGAATGATTTTTTTTTTTTATAATCTCCAGATTGATGTAGTCATGTATGGTCTTTGCTTTCATAGTAATCTCTTTTATGGTATCACAGCTTTAAAAAATAAATTGTAATTATTGGTTTATTTCTGGTGTCTGCCTCACTATATTTTGGGTTATTCAAAGGTAAGAACAGAATCTATTTATTATTGTATCTCTAGGGTTTAACAGAGTTCATGAAATATAGTGTATGTTTAATAAATTCATTCATTGAATGACAAAATGAGCTGGAGTAAGAATAAAAATCACTTAATAGCACATTCTGACAAAACATGTCTATGAACATAAAAAAAATATAATGGTTGAAAAATATATATGTAAAAAACTAAATTGATATTGAAGAAAAATAAAATAAAATAAATTTAGCCGTGTGATTTTGGCAATTCACTTCTGCTCTGTTTCTGTGTTTCTAAAGTAAGAATTTTGAAGTATATAACTGGCTTTCAAATACTATCTTGCTTTTAAAATTTTATTAAACTTAAAATATATTTATATATTTATTTGCCATGGAACATTTCAAGCTAAATCCTATTTAGTAGACTAATAAGAGACATGATCTTTAGCAGTATTTGAAAATTCAAGTTTGTACTTTAAGAGAGGTTAGGTTTAGTGATAGATGTTTGAAATTCATACAGTTATATACCGGGAAAGAAAGAAAAGTTCCTCTAGTTAAAGTTGAAAGAAGGTAGGTGGTGAAGAAGTCTCCAGGAAACTCTTAACCATTGAGAATTATTTGAAAAATTGTGTCATTTCATGATAAAATTCTAAAATCTTTTGATTCTACAATAGAGAAAACATTTTTTATTTATTTTTGTTATGAAAGTAAACATGTATTTAACATGGTAAAATAACTTACAGCAAAATATTTTTTAAAAACTTAACAAATACTTCTATGCAGTAAAAAAAATGTTGTTACTCAAAAAAAGAGGTCTGATCTTTGTCCACAACTACTAGGAAGTGTCCTCTAAGCATTGTAATGCCTGATAGAAATGAAATTATTTGCTTAGGGGCTTCATAATGACTAATAAGAATATATATTTTTTGCCCTGAAGATCTTGACCAACAAACAGTTTATCGATGTAATTTATCATGGGAGCTTTGAGCCATAGAGTATCAGTTCTGCCTCCAGAAGGAACTAGAGACTAAAGGTATTAGCCCAAACTTGGAGCTTCAGGAGGAGCTATGGACTAAGGGTTAGACACATGGGCAGTATATGATGAAGCTTGCATTCCAAACTTCACACCAAAAACTTGAGTGAGCTTCCCTGATTGGCAAAACTACAATATATATTGTCACAAATTTAGGCTAAAAGTAGTTTTCATCATTCATGAGTCCATGGGGAGGTGACAACTGGAAACTCTGTATTTGGAATCTTCTAAACTCTACCTTAAACATCTCTTCCCCTTGGCTGATTTTAACCTGTATTTTTCCCCTATATTAAACTAAGATCATGAATATTTTATCTTTTAGTGAGCTCTGTGAGTCCTTCTAGCAAATTATCAAATCTGAGGGTAGATTTCAGAACCCTTGATCTTTCTATCGGTATTAGATGTAAATACAGTCTTATGGGGACTCCTCTCTTAAACTCATCACAACCTTAAACATCTTAAAATCCAACAAAACTACCTAGTATCTTTATTACTTAGTTTCTGGCACATTTCAATAATACAGTATTTCCTACTTTTCTTGACTGCATTGCCTTTGATCATTTTTCTTTATGGCAAATGATTATTAATCTCTTTTTCATAGACTATAGAAACACAATTTAGTCTTTACTATGATTAGTGAAATTTAAGTTAGAGAATGTATTCTTTTCAGCAAGTATTTCAAGTTGAGAAACCAGAAGTTTGTGCTAAGTCAAAGCAAGTGTCAACTTGTACAAGAACTTTTGGTGTGGGAGGAAATAAGTAATAGCTGTTAAGAAAACATTATTCCGAAATTCACTTGACGACTGACAGTTTCTTAAAAAGACATGAAAATGACAGTTTTTAGTACCCTTTAGAAAGATACCAAATGAGACAGAGCTCACTTAGAAAAAATAATTATAATAGTTCAGGAAGGAAATCATGGGTTCCTGAATTTGGAAGATGACAGAATGAAAATGAGGAAATAGAAAAAAATGTGGAATTTTAATCTACAGGGCTTGAATGCAGAAAGAATAAAGGAAAGAGTAGATAAAACTACTCCCATGATTCCATCCTCAATGATTAAATTTAGCCTTTAACTTCAGAAAAATAAACATGAAAACAGGAACAAGTTTCATTGGGAATTGAGGAATAGATAACAAAATCTCTTTTAGGCCCTGAATTTGATGTATATGTAAAATATCTACAAAAATATGTATTTGATTTGAAAATTTAAGTCTTGAACTTAAGATAACAGATATGGCTGGTAAGAAAGGTCTGACAATCATACAATTATACACTGCCAACACAACAAAAAAAATACTGAAATAAGGAAATTAAGTCTGGTAAGAAACATAAATTAAAAAGGCCAGCAAAGACAATTCTGGAAAGTACTTAGCTAATGGCTAAGCAAGCAGGCATGAATCAAGATTAACTTAGAGAAAATTTAGGCTCCACTACTTAAAATATATATGTACTTGGCCACATTGTTTAAACTTTCTGTATTTCAGTTTTCTTGTCAATCAACTGGCATATAAATAGTAGCTTTCTCATAGGGTATTTTGTAAAAATTCACAGTACAATTTAATTTTTCTTATCAGTATCACTATTATTACTATTATTATTCATGGAAAATGGAAAAATATAGAAAATAAATATAAAACAAGTTGAAAAGTCACAGTAGTGAGGAGGATGAGGAGATAATGAATATGAATTTGTCTTTCAGACAGTTTTGAAAAGCAATGAGAAAAAAAAGCTGTAACCTAAATGCAATGCATGTTTGGGCATTATTAGTTTAAGAATATTTCTTTGGTTGTTTTAGAAAGATATGGCCAGTTTTGTAATGTGTATTAACAGAAAACATAATGAAGATATCTAAGACCCTACAGAGTTAATTGCTGGAGAAAATGAAAAATGAATGAGTGGGAGATTTAACCTGAACAAGCAATGAACACTTTAACCCCTGAGACAGGAAAATTGAAGAGAAAGGTAAATATATGATATTTGAAAAGCTAAATGAGGGAAGTCCCATAACTTCACACCAAAAGGACTTAATTTTCCCAGTAACAGATTGTGGTAAATCAAAAAGCACCTTGAGTGAGAGTGATGATTAAGATAAAGTTGAAAGACTAAAAATTATGGTCAAATATGGGCTTTCATATTTTAAAATATTGGAATTGGAGCATCTGTTTGTGTTATTGAGTTCTATAATGTTGCTGGGTATACAATTTGATGCAATGGGGAATTATATTATGCATACAGAGGTGCTGAAAGGTTTTGAGATAAGAGAGATAGGTATTGATTCTTCAGAAGGAACAAATGAGAAAATGAGATAAGGCAAATGTCTGCTCTGACCAAGAATATTCAATAAAAGCAATTAGATAAGAACAGTATCCTGTTGGTAGAGGACAACTGATGAACATGTTAAAGAGCTTTAATAAGATTTGAGTAAGAAGTGATAATTTACTTAATTTTTTTAATAGAGAAGTGATATAATTACAATAAAATATTGAATCATTAGAAGAAAAAGGTCAAAGTGGAAGATGTGTTAGGAGGATGTTTTAGTTATCTTCTTCTGAGCCAGAACTATTGATAGAAATACTTATAGGCAGTTGAAAATGACGTTGTTAAGAAAAATAATTAGTCATCTATTTTTATTTTTCTACTTTATTGAAATATAATAGACAGTTGGTCATATTTACATTGTACAATTCAATGAGTTCTTTTTTAAATTATAGTTGGCATAAAAATATTAGTTTGTTGTACAGCATAGTGATGAGAGATCTATATAACTCAGAAAGAGATTGTCCCACTAAATCTACTACACCTCTTCCCCCTTACATATTTATTAAACATTATTAACCATCTTCCCCATGCTATGCCCTAAATCTCCATGTCTATTCTGCAACTATCCATTTGTACCCCGTAATTCTTTTGCTTTTTTTCACCATCCCCACAATTCCTCTCTCATCTAGTAACCCTTAAACTATTCTCTATCAGTTTATTTCCATTTTCCTTCATTGTTTATTTTGTTCTTTAGATTCACATCTACTTGAAATCATGTAATATTTGTCTTTCTCTATTTGACTTATTTCATTCAGTGCAATACCCTAGAGGTCCATAAAGGCAATATGTTTTTCCATCCCCTTCATTTTAGTCTCTGTGTGTTTTTTAATCCAAAGAGAGTCTCCTGTATGCAGCATATGTAGGGATCTTGTTTTTTTTTTTTTTCCATTCAGCTACTCTATCTTTTGTTTAGAGCACTTAATTCTTTGATACATAATTTTTCTTCTTAGAAAAGTCCCTCCAACAATTACTGTGACACTGTCTTGGTGCTGATGAATTCCTTTAGCTTATTATTGTTTGGGAAGCTCTTTATCTGCCTTTGAACTATAAATAATAGCTTTGCTGGATAAAGTATTTTTGGTTGTAGGTCCTGGGTTTTTATCCCTTTGAATTATTTTGTGCCAAGCTCTTCTGACCTGCATAGTTTCTTTTGAGAAATCAGCTGCAAGTCTTATGTGTGCTCCCTTGTAGGTAACTCACTGCTTTTCACTCGCTGCTTTTAAGATTCTGTCTTTGTATTTAACCTTTGGCATTTTAATTATGGTTTCTTGGTATGGGCCTCTATGGGTTCATTCTTTTGGGGACTCTATGAGTCTTCTGGGGTTGTATGCCTATTTCCTTCACTAAGTGAGGAAAGTTTTCCATAATTATTCCTTCAGATATCTCAACATCTTGTTTTCCCCCAGTCACCCTTATGACACAGATATTTTTACCTTTAATAGTGTCTCATAGGCTCCTTAAATTATTATTATAGTCTTGGTTTCTTTTTTTGCCATTATGATTGAGTGTCCTTGGCTTCCCCATCCTTTATATCCGTGGTTTGATCCTCTTCTTTATGCACTCTTTTGATTTAGCCTACTATAGTCTTTGTTATAGTGCGAGTTTCCCAGAGAGCACTGACACAGAAGCCAAATAGCCAAATCAAAAAAAACTTTATTACAGATTCGAATCTGGGCTCAAGCCTCCACTGTCGCAGCAGTAATTAAGACAAGAGCCCCGAACCTAGTTTTTGTTACCCTTATATACCCCCTTATCCTCCCCGGTTGCCCCCCCTTCTCGATTACTCACAGGTCCCCCCTCCCCGATTCCCACAGGTCCCCCCCTCCCCGATTCCCACAGGTACAAAGACTGTTTGTCTAAGCAGAAGTTTCTCATGGTTTGGCTGCCTTTGCAATCTATCTATTTGACAGCGTTAAGCAGGATGCAGTTAACCTGTTCTGGGAACTGGCCTATGCAGCTGGGTCTCAGGTCTATATGCTCTATAAATGTTTCTACTTTATTGTTTGCACTGAAAATTGATTATTACAGTCTTCATCTCATATAATGTGTTCTTCATTTCCGACTGGTTCCTTTTTGTAATTTCCATTTTTATTTTTATCTCTTTGTTAAAGTTCTCACTGAGTTCATCTACTCTTTCCCGAAAATCATTGAGCATCTTTATAACCAGTGTTTTGAATTCCACATCTGTGAGATTGCTTAACCCCATTATTCCTAGTTCTCTCTTCTGTTCTATCATATGGTTTCTGCTTCTTTGTATTCCCATTTGGGCTACCTTTCTGTGTCTGTTTCTAAGTACTAAGCAAAGCCCCTGAGTCTTCTGTTCTTATGAGGATGCCTTTGTGTAGTAGATGTCCAGAGGCACAGTCCTAAGAGGGGTTCGACAGCAGGCCAATTTCAGCCCCAACCTGTGTCCCTCTCAGGCCTTCTGTTAAGATTCAGCAAGCAATCCACAGATACAGATGTTATGCTAATAGTTGCCTCAAGAGGCCCCACCAGAAATCAAGGCGAGCTGCCACTAGTATGAGTCTTGGTGCTGCTCAGCAAGGAGCTCCTGATTCATTGAGGACACAACTGGTTGTGGCTTGGGTGGGGTCATGAGTTGGCAGAGGTGGAGTTTCAGGGAATCCTCTGGGCAGAGCTACCTCTGTTTTCCAGTTTGATGAAGTCTCCCTTATGGCAGTTCCATGTGTCCACACACTTGTTTGGGGGAGGGCTCAATAGAGGAACAATGCATTCTGCCAGCACTTCTGCCCAGGAGAAAATCTCACCTCTGACTCTCGATCTGACAACTAAGCATCCTCCTGTAACTCTCTGTTGTCCATAGCTCCCAAGCAGCCAACTGGGTGCTGGTGCTCGGAATGAGTAAGTACATCACTGAAAAAGTCTGGTTGCAGACACAGCCCCTTTAACAGGTGTCTTCAGCTGCCAGCAGCTGCAGCCTCTACCCTACTCAGATGCTTAGGAACAGACAGCCTTGCGTCCTCCTCCCTACTACCTCCTACCACTGCAGCTTGATTTCTTATTTCTCTCCTTAGTTGTAGGGTTTCTGTTCATCTAGATCTCAGGTGACTCTCCTTGTTTCCATCACAACTTTGATGTGGTCATAAGAACAGATGAACAAAGCCTCTGTCATCTATGCCATTTTGCCTGGTTTCAGTTCAACAAAGTTATAAAAACTTTTATAAAGTATTGTATGTGAATAGCTTTTGAATGTTATAAAGGTTATTCAAATATAAAATAATTGTTGTAAGTTTGGAGAAACATTACACAATGAAAAATGTCCCCAGATCTCTCCTCTTAAAACAAAAATGAGCTGACCATCTAAAATTCAACAAAAAACACCCAAATTGCACATTGGTGTGATTGAGCATGGGATCTGAGCCTAAGAGCTAACACAGTTCAGAACCTGGGTGTCATGGGGGGGGGGTGGACTGGGAGAAATAAAGAAGCTGCCTCTTGCAGCTACTGGAGCTGCCTGTAGAAAGAGGGGGGCATAGAAGGTGCAGTTTGTTGCCTGAACAGCCCTGCCTGGGAGTGTAGTGAGCTCCACACTGCCGGCTGCAGGGCCCAGTCATCAGGAAAGAAAACATAGAAGCGTCATGGCAGAGAAACAACAGTTGATTTTTACTGGTTGCAGTTGCAAAACCCAAACTGAGCCACAGCCCCAAATCCAGACCCAGAGGGGACCCTCAAGAAGGAACACTGCAGAGCCCCAGGGAAATCTGAGCAAACTCTACTGATACCATTGTTAACACTGACAGGGACTGAGAATGAGGATAGAAAAAGTGATTAAACATCTACAGGGGAAAAAAAGGCATTATTAAGTCTTTATATAAAGCAGAAATCCAAGAGACTTAGACATCACCTACTGGAAACCAAAAGAAAAATGCCTTTGTTGCAACAGGCTAAAGCAATTCTATATAATAAATCTTTCAGGGGGGGAAGCAAAATACACTTGCATTAATGCCAAGGTGGAGAAATAGTCCATTAAACACCATGAACAATCAAGGTGACAAGCCATCTAAGAAAGAAAAAGAAAAATCTCCAGAAAATAAGCTTACAAAAATAAAAATATGTAACTTAAATGACAGAGAATTCAGGAGAATACTTCAGAAAAAAAAATCAGTGAGTTCTGAAATGAGTCATATCAACAATTTCAAGAACTGAAAAAAAAAAAAAAACTAGATGAGCAGAATGAATTCTTTAGCAAGGAGATTGAAAACTTCAAAAAAAAAAGAGAGAAAAATTTCTAGTGATAAAATACTCACTGCAATAGTTGAAAAATGAAATAGCAAACTTGGGAAACAGAGTCGAACAAATGGAGGAAAGGATCAGTGATATCAAAGACAGAAATCTAGAAATATATCAGAAGAAAGATGAGATAAATCAAAGAATGAAAAATAATGAAAGACAAATACAAGATATAGCTGACACCATTAGTAGAGGAAACATAATGATGGGCATTAACGTAGGTGAGAAGAAGGAGCAAGGACTAGAAAACATTTTCAGACAAATAGTTGATGAGAATTTCTCAAATATTCAGAATGAACTGGGGCTTTGAATTCAAGAAGTCAACAGAACATCTAATTATCTCAACCTAAAAAGGTCTTCACTTAGACACATTGTATAAAAATTATTAAAAATCAAGGACAAAGACAGAATTCTCAGGGTGGCCAAAGAGAAGAAAATGGTAACTTATAAAGGTAAACTCATTAAATTATCATTGGACTTCTCAGCAAAATCTTTACAAGCCAGAAAAGAGTGAAATCAAATAATCAAAATATTGAGCGAAAAGAACTACCAGCCTAGAATACTATATCCAGCTAAGCTCTCCTTTTGATATAAAGGAGAAATGAAGAACTTTCAGATGCACAAAAATTGAAGGCATTCTCCACTACGAGGCATGCAGCACAAAAAAAAAAATACTTAAGGGGTCAGCTCATCTAAAACAAATTATATATATATATATGAGTAATGTGACTATCACACAAACAGAAGCAGAGAAGTGCAACCCCTCCTACAAACAGGGCATTATAAGTTTAAACAATAAGAAGAGAAGTGCTATAGCAAGACAGTAATGAATGCTCAGGATATTTAGGGACAAATTGAGACAACAATAACTGAAAAGGGGAGGATTCAAAAATCCAAATTCACAAAGAGGAATGGAGATAAACCACGTGCATAAGGAATGGACAACTGTACATCTATAACTATCCTTTGCATATTTGTAATGGTAACCACACACCAAAGATTCAGAACTGAAGTATAAAACATAAAACAAGAAGTATCAGAGGGTAAACCAACAAAACCTACCAAAATAAAGAAAACAGAAACACAAGTATAAGGAAGCAATGTAAACACCAAGCTACCAGAAAGTAAAAGGTAAAATGGCTATAAGACCTCATATTTCAATAATCACTCTAAATGTTAATGGACTGACCTCACCAATAAAAAGACAGAGAGTTGCAGAATGAGTCAAAAAACAAAAGCCAACACGATGCTGCCTCAAGGAGAGACATTTCATCTGCAAAAACAAATATAGACCCAAATTGAAAGGCTTGAAAATGATAATTCAAGCAAATGACATTCAGAGAAAAGTGGAAATAGCAATACCAATATTGGACAAAATGACTCTAAAATAAAAAGTTGTAAAAAAAGATACTGAGGGACACTTATAATGATAAAGGGAATCAAGCACCAAGAAGTCATAACACTTATTAAAATATATGCTACCAATCAGAGAACCACTAAATATGTAAAGCAATTGCTAACAGAACTAAAGGGAGAAACAGATCAAAACACTAGAGTAGTAGGGGACCTAAATACCCCACTGTCAGATATGGACAGATGATCCAAACAGAAAATCAATAAGGAAATAACATCCTTAAATGACACATTAGACCAAAAGAATATAATTGATGTTTACAGAGCCTTCTATCCCAAAACAGCTGATTATACATTCTTCTCTAGTGCACATGGAACATTCTCAAGAATTGACCACAAACTGGGACACAGAGATAGCCTCAACAATAATAAGAGGGTTGAAATCATACCAACCATATTCTCTGATAATAATGCTTTGAAACTAGAGATCAATTGCAAAAAGAAAGCAGGAAGAAACACAAATACATGGAGATAAAAGAACGTGCTACTGAAGAATAACTGAGTCAGAGAAGAAATGAAAAGAGGGACCGAGAGATACATAGAAATGAATGACAATGATAATACAACATATCAAGTCTTTTTGGACATGGCAAAAGTGGTCATAAGTGGAAAGTTCATATTGTTAAAGAACTGTCTTCAAAAACAAAAACGAATCCAAATAACAACTTACGCTTAATCAAAAAAAAAAAAAAAAAACTAGAAAAGAAAGAACAGAAGAAGCCTAAAGTCAGCAGATGGAAAGAGATAATCAAAATTAAACCAAAAGTAAACAAAATAAAAAAATAGAAAAAATATAAGCAATAAAGAGCTAGTTCTTTGAGAAGGTTAATAAAATTGACAAACTTCTGGCTAGACTCACTAAAGCAAAAAGAGAAAAGAGACAAATACACCAAAGTAGATATGAAAGAGGGGAAATTCCAACAGACACTGCAGAAATACAAAGTATCACACAAGAATACTATAAAAAGTATATAACACCAAATTTAACAACCTAGAAGTAATGGACCAGTACTTAGAAATATACGACCTTCCTGGACTGAATCAAAAAGTACTGGAAAATCTAAATGGACTGGTCAACAGTATGGAAATTGAAACAATCATCAAAAACATACCAAAAAGTAAAAGTCCAGGACAAGATGGCTTCACCAGTGAATTCTACCAAACATTCAAAGAATATAATACTTATTCTCCTCAAACTCTTCCAAAAAATTAAAGAGGAGGCAATATTTCCAAATTAATTTTCTAAGGCCAATATTACCCTGATACCAAATTCTGGTAAAGATAACACTAAAACAAACAAACAAACAAAAAATACAGACCGATATCACTCATGAACACAGATGCAAAAATCATAAATAAGATACTAGTGAACCGAATACAGCAACATATTAAAAAGATTATACACCATGATCAAGCAAATCAATTAATGTGGTTACCACATAAACAAATTAAATAGTAATAATCACATGATCATATCAATAGATGTAGTAAAAGCCTTCGGTAAGATACAGCATCCATTTATCATGAAAACACTTAACAAAATTGAGTTAGAAAGTATCTTAACATAATAAAGGCTGTATATTACGAAACCTCAGGAAACATTATACTGCATGGTGAAAAAATAAAACCTTCCCTCTAAGATCAAGAAGAGACAAGGCTGTCCGCTATCACCACTGTTATTCTATATATCATTGTAGATCCTAGTGAGTGCAATCACACAAGAGGAAGATATAAAAGGCACCCAAATATGAAACAAAGAAGTCAAACTGTCACTATTTGCAATGACATGATTCTCTATGTAGAAAATCCTAAAGACTCCACAAAAATACTACAAGAAACAATAAGGAAATAGAGTAAATTTCCATATACAAAGTCAACATTCAAAAATTCATAACATTACTATCCTCAAATAATGAAGTGTCAGAAAACAAAGTGGAAAAAATAATTCCTTTTGTAATCACAAAATAAAGAATAAAATACCTAGGAATAAATCTAATAAAACATGTGGAGGACCTATATAATGAAAACTATAAAACCCTAGTAAAAGAAATGGCAAGATATTCCGGGTTTTGGGATTTGAAGAATTAACATAGTTAAAAAGACCATATTACCAACAGCATTATACAGATTTAATGCAATCCCCATCAAAATTCCATAGGCATTTTTTAAAGAAATGAACAAAAATCATCAAATTTCTATGGAAGCACAAAAGACCCCAAATTTCCAAAGCCATTCTGAAAGAGAAGAATGAAGCAGGAGACATCACTCTATCCAACTTTAAATTATACTACAAAGCAACAGTAATCAAAACGTCATGATCTTGGCAGCAAAACAGACACATGCACCAGTGGAACAGAATTGAGAGTCCAGAAGTAAACAAAAAAGCCAAAAACATACAGCAGAGAAAGGAAACCCTCTTCAATAAATGGTGGTAGGAAAACTAGAAAGCCACCTGCAAAAGCATGAAGCTAGACCGTTGTCTATCACCACACACCAAAATTGACTCAAAATAGATTAAGGGCCTGAATATAAGACCTGAAATAATAAAATTCATAGAAAAAAACATAGGAATGAAACTCAAGGACCTTGGACTTAAAGGATTTTATGAATTTGACCTCAAAAACAAGGAATGTATAAGTAAAATAAACGAATAGGACTACATCAAACTAAAAATCTTCTGCTCAGTAAAAGAAATTGTCAAAAAGGTAAAGTGACAACCATCTAAATGGGAAAATATATTTGCAAGCAACACCTTTGATAAGGCCTAATATTCAAAACATACAAAGAACTCATACAACTCAACAACAACAACAACAACAACAACAACAACAACAACAAAATGATCCAATCAAAAAATGAGCAGAGGACCTGAACAGACACTTTTCCCTAGAGGACATACAATTGTCCAACAATTATTTGAATATATGCTCATCATCACTAGCTATTAAGGTAATGCAAATCAAAACCACAATGAGTTATCATTTCACTCATGGTAGAATAGCTATAATCAATAGGACAAATAATAACAAATTTTGGAGAAGATTTAGAGAAAATGAACCTTCATACACTGCTGATAGGACTGCAAATTGGTACAGCCACTATGGAAACAGTGTGGATGTTCCTCAAAAAAACTAAGAATTTATCTCCCATATGGTCCAGCAATCCCTCTAACTGGGTATTTACCACAAAAATTTGAAAACCCATATCTAAAGTGATATTTGCACACCATTGTTCATAACAGAATTATTAACAGTAGCCAGGACATGGAAGTGACACGGTGTCTTATGATAGGATTGGCTAAAGAAGCTGTAGTACATATATACAATGGAATATTACTCAGCCATAAGAAGAGATGAAATATTGCTATTTGCAACAACATGGATGGATCATAAGATAATCATGCTAAGCAAAGTAAACCAGACAGAAAAAGTCGAAAATCACATGATATCAGTTACATGTGGGTTATAAACCTAAAAGCAACAAATGAATAGAACAAACAAACAGAGACTAATGGACATGGACTATAGACTAGTGGTTACCAGAGGGTAGGGGATAGTGCGAGGGGAGTTAGATGAGGTAAAGGGAGTCAAATATGTGGCAACAGAAAGAAATCTAACTATCAAAGGGGAATACACAGTGTAAATATATATGCCTTACTGTTAAAGTGTGCAGCTGACATTTATTCAATTTAGTTAACTAAATTTACCATAAAAAATAAATAAAATAAATAAATAAATAAAATACAATAATTAACAGTTTTTATTGATATTAGAGATAATTAATTTCAATATTTTCATTACATTTGTGCCCCAAAATATTAAAAGACAAAGATCCTGTATCTCATTTACTGATGGCTGGAATTGACTCTAATCCCCTATCAAATGTTCATTCTAGTAGTCCATTTCCTCCTTCAAGTTTCTTCTTCAACCATAGGGTACACCTGGTTACCTACACTTTTCTCAGGTGTCTTGGTGCTGTAGGTGTCCAAGTAGTAGAACTTTGGTCCAAGATATTGGAAATTTTCCTGGAGAACTGAAAGTACTATATTTGTGATGCATCTGACCCAGACCAAGTAAGGTCCCATGAGTTCTTCCATTGTCAGATTCCCTCTTTCTTCTCCTCTATCAAATGAGATCTATTCTGCAATAGAGTAGACTTACTCATCATATATTCATCAAAAATATATTATTTATGCACTGAATTTTAAATCATGAGTTCTTCTGTATTTTGTCTTTTGGAAATCCCTCTCTTACATTCTTAGAAAATAAAGCCTATTCTATCAATGAAATGAAAAGACAGCTTACAGAATTGGCAAAGGTATTTGCAAATGATACATTTGATAAGAGTTAATGTCTAAAATATATAAAAAACCATAAAACTTAACAGCAAAAACATACAAGCAATTTTATTTTAAAAAGGGCAGAGAATCTAAATAGACATTTCTGCCAAGAGGACATATAGATCACCATCAGATATTTTAAAACACACTCAGAATCACTCATCATTGAAGAAATGAAAAATAAACCACAATGAGCTGTCACCTTACACCTGTCAGAATGGCTATTATCAATAAATCAACAAATAATAAGTGCTGGCAACTGCGTGAAGAATAGAAAAAAACTTGTACACTGTTGGTGGGGTTGTAAACTAGAGCAGCTGCTATGAAAAATAGTATGAAGACTCCTTAGAAAAATTAAAAATAGAGCTGCCATATAATTCAGCAATTCCACTTCTGGGGATTTATCCAAAGAAAACAAAAACACTAATTTGAGAAGATATATGCACCCTATGTTCATTGCAGTATTATAATGGCCAAGGTATGGAAGCAATGTACATATCCATCAGTAGATAAATAGATTAAAAATGTGAAAAAAATATGTGTGCGTATATATCTATCTATATCTATGTCTATGTCTATATCTATCTATATCTATATCTATATCTATCTATATCTATATCTATATCTATATCTATATCTATATCTATATCTATATCTATATCTATATCTATATCTATATCTATATCTATATCTATCTATAATGGAATATTATTAACAATAAGAAAGAATAAAATCTTGCTACTTATAACATGGATAGACCTAGAGTGTATTATGCAAAGAAATACAGAAAGAGAAAGACAAATTCCACATGATCTCACTTACACGCAAAATCTAAAAAAATAAATAAATGAATAAACAATGAGAAAAACAAAAGCAGACCCACAGATATAGAGAATAAGCTGATTATCATCAAAAGGCATGGGTGGCAAGGATTGGGATAAAAATTATTTTTAAAGAATTACAATTGACTTTTGTATACTGATTTGGAAAAATAAAAATAATTATAACTGTGTGGCAATAGATGTTAACTAAACTTATTGTGGTAATCATTTCACTGTGTGTGTGTGTGTGTGTGTGTGTGTGTGTGTGTGGCATACTAAAAACCATAGTAATCAAGACACTGTGTTATTAGTGAAAAGACAGACAAATAGATGTATGTAACAGAATAGAAAGTACAGAAACAGACCCAGACATTTATGGTTTATCACTTTTTAACCAAATGCCAAGGCAAATCAATGGAAGTCTTTTAAACAGCAAATGTTGGATCAATTGGATATCTACATGGAAAAATAAGTAAACCTAGACCCCCTACCTTACACCATACAGAAAAATTAATTCAAAATGGATTATAGATGTAAAATTTAAAACTATAGAAATTCTAAAGCAAAAAAAAAAATTAAAGAAAAGCTATGTGATCTTAGGATAGGCAAAGATTTATTAGATATGACACCAAAATGTGAATCATAAAAATAAATGGATACATCAAAATTTATCAAAAATAAAAACTTAATTTTCAAAAAGCACTAATTAAAAGCATGAAAAGACAAGCCACAGATTCAGGAAAAAATAAAAAACTGGAAAATATATGTAAGGAAAAAGACTCAAATTCAGGATTTCAAAATAACTCTTTATCAATAATAAGACAACCTCTTCCACCCCCCACCACTGAAATGAACAAAAGTTTAAACAGACATTTCATCATAGAATATATACTAATGGTCAATAAATATGTAATAATATGCTCAACATTTTAGTCACTAAGAAAGTGCAACTAAAATTACAATGAGAAGCCACATTTGAATGATTAAAATTGAAAAGTTTGACCATGTCAGTTGTTGTCATTGGTTGGGAGGAATTGATGGTAGAAGCTGAAATTTTGGAAAACAGGTAGTTTCTTAAAACATTAAATACAAATAGTTTTCCTAGCAAAAATAATAAAAAAAAAATACATGTACTCAAGGACTTATATTCAAATATTCACAGAAGCTTATTTGTAAGAATCAAACACTGGAACTAACCCATAGGTCTATCAACATGTGAGTGGATAACAAATTGTTGTATATCTATGTAACTGACTACTACTCAGCAAATAAATAAATTAACTAATGGTATGTAGACTCAACAATATGGGTGAATCTCCAAATTATTAAAGTAAAAGATGCAAGTAAAAGAAGACAGACAAAAATAGTACACATGGTATAATTCCATTTATATATAAAAACAAAGAAACAAAAATCTATTCTACTAAATTATTTTTCTATAAGAAATTAAATCTTTCTGTTCTTTTTGTATTTCTTCTGAGAGTATGAAGGTGGAATGCTCTAGTTGTCTGAGCTGGATGAATGACTACTGGTATAATAAATTACATGGTGTGAAAGAGAAAAACAAACTTATGATTAATATTTCAAATTAATTTTCTAGCTCAATTTACACCTAATTTGCTCCTTGATCCTCCACCAAGAAGACTGGTTCTCAATTTTTTCCTCAAAAATGCAGATAATATTTTAAATTTATTTGTATTTCTCCATCATCTAGCACAGTGCTAGAATAGGTGCTCAAAAATATTTGTAAGTTTGTTCATGTTGACATAGGTCCAGAATTCTACTATGATCTTTTGTGGAACCCTTGATTTTTTTTAATCATTAGATTTTATTTTTAAAGTCCAATAGGCTGATTTGTCAGCTATGTTTCAACAATTCTAGTATATAACAAAAAACTTCCTTTGAGTATGTAATTTATGTTTCTTCTAGCCAGAAAAATTATAAAGCACATTGACATACTAATCAGCAGAGAAACACAAGGTTGAGGTTTATCCAGCTAAATTATAACTTTAATGGTATTTTTTAAAGCTAAATGTATTTACTAATTGGGTTTTTTAAAACTTTAATTCAGTTGGTTGTATCTACCATGTGCCTGACATTGTGCTTGCCACTGTGAACATAATATTCAAAAGATACAGGCCCCTGCCCTCAAGGACCTTTCAGTATTGACAAGTGAATAATTTGAGAAGAATGTTACACTAATAAAAAAATACTCAAGGTTTTAGAGAGAAAATTCCAATTCAAACTAGGGGTGCCAGATAAGAGTTCACAAGAATGTACTAATGAGCACAGAAGGGATGAAGTGTTCCATTCCAAGGGAACAACAATATTGACAATGTATGGTGGTATAAAAAAAACTCTTAAGTAAATAGTAAGTAATTCTCAGTGGCCACTGTAACATGCATGGATCAAAGTGGCTGGAGATGCATCTGGAGAGATAGATGGAGCCTAGATACTAGGATATATGTACAAATTATATAGTGTAATTGAAAGATCAACAGATTTTAGTCATACTTACATTCCTGTTATTTCCAACTCCTATTGAAATTTTAATTTGTTAGTCTACTATTTGTTGGGAAGATATGTTGCATTCAAAAATCATGTGTCTAGCTGGTTTCTGTAAGAAACCATACTGTTAATATTTTATTAATGAGTGGTTTATGCCAGAATTTTCATACTCATTTAAATTATATTTTATTTCAAGAACCTTTTAATGATGAAAAGTGGAACCCTAGAAGTCATTAATTCATTTAACATTTCAGAGATATTTATTGAAAGGTTTTGACATACCAGGCACTGCTAGGTTCTAGGGATAAAAACACAAAAGCACAAATATCATACAGCTGTGCCCTTAAAGAGATCATACTCTAGTAAGGTAGACAGCCAAGAAAATAGAAAATAACAAGAAGCATATCAACTTTATGAGAGCAGTCATCAATTTGGTTCACTAATATATCCCCGGCACTTGGCATAGTGTCTGCTATAGAGCAGTTGTTTAATAAACATTTATTGACTGTTTTATGGATAAGCACTGTAAAAGAGAAACTAATGAGTCATGATTAGGTTTGAAGTATGTCACAAATGATGTAGCCAATTACTGTCAAACTATCAATATTTGTAAAAGATTTCCTTAATTTTTAATTAGCATGTTTAGCTTTATGGTAACGTAATTTCCACTTACTTGTATTTCAAAGTACTTATGTGTTTGGTGTAGAACATAATCTGCTAAAGTGAGACTCTCTCTGAATCCCACTTCTAATTTGTATTAAAAACGTGAGTTTGGGAGATTACCTAATCTATCTGAGTTTTAATTCCCTCATCCATAAAATAGGGATAATAATAGGACTTCATAGAAGTGCTGTGTATGAATTAAATGCGTAATATACGTAAAGTGCTTGAAATAGTCCTGGCACATAGTAAGTGTTATATGAACATTAATTATTCTTATTATCATATAAATTTGTTTACAAGTGAGAAAAAAAGAGCGGGAAGTCCAAGCTGGCTTGTTGGCAGTTACATATTACTCTGGGTGAGCCCATAAGAATGGTTGTAGTATGAGAACTCTCTTTCACAGCAGAAAAACAGACAAAAACAGTTATGATAGAATGGGTACAGGATATCTTGAGAGCTTACAGGAGCAGCATCTCAAGCCCTCACATACTCAATAGCTGAAAAACATAAATTATGCAAACTAATTTATTTATTTCCTAGTTCTTTTCTCCTGTGCTCTTAAGGCAGTTCTGACAATGCCTCCCTTCAATCTAGGAATGTCTTTGTTTTTAGCTTCAACATCCTGATAGTGTGTTAAAAATCTTCCATTCCTTTCCACTCTCTATAGCTTTTGCCAGTCTGAGATATATTAGTACTACACATTATCATAATTAGAAATGATTTTTCTCCTGTTATATAGATATAAAAAAAAAATGAAGAATCCAAGAGCAAAGTCCCACCTGGACAAAGGTGGAAGCAAAGAAAATGGCTGTCTGCTAGTCTTCAGCTAGTGATTCTGTTTCACTGTAGTCTTTCCCAATTCTGTCTAGTTACAAAGTGTTATTGCATGCCTCTTTGTAGTCTGGATCAGCAAATTCTCTGGCTCCTGCTGAAGAACTTCCTTAACTTGTTCAGCTGGTAAGTTTGAATTTTCAAGGTGCTTCAGTTCTGTCTCCAGAAATTTAACTGGCGGTGGTAACTGGAAAACTTTCAGAAGAGATAATTTCCATTATTTTATATTTACTATTTATATAAATTTTACAAAGCAGACATTGGTTTTATTTTAATAACTTTTTCTCTTTGCATAATATTTCAAATAAGTAAAAATACAAGTTAGCGATGTTTTGTTGGTTTGTTTCTTTTACAAGTTTGTATAGTGTATTAAAAGCAGAAGTAGTGCTCAAATTGTAACCTGGATAGATAAATTCTTATATTTCTAGATCTACAATGTATAAATAATAGGATTTGTTCTTTTTAATTATTATTTATGCCTACAGAGCCTGGTTTTCCTAAGTGGTCTCCCATCCAAGTACTGCTTAGCTTCATAGATCAGACATTGGGCTTGTTCAGGGTAGCATGGCCATATACCATGGACTGGGGCTCCACTGGGATATGAACCCAGGACCTTCTATGTGTAAAGCAGACATGCTAACTGCTACACTATGGAACCACATCCAGGATTTGTTCTTTGTATATAGGTCTGTGTACAGCATTCTCACTTAGACATTCCTATTACTTATAAAAACCCATCACAGACATATGTGGCAGCGCGCACACACACACACACACACACACAAGCTCTTCACATTAAAATAATAGCTGTTTTGGCACTAGTAGAGTTTTACTTGTAGAAAATGTGTTCAGTAAGAAATTAATATTTTATCATCTAAAGCTTGGCTAAATGTTTTCTAATGACGTCTGCTGTTTTTTTCTTTATATTCAGGTCTGTATCTTGTATGAGTTTGCATCTAATTCTGTTTTCATATTTATCATTAAGGAAGTTTAAAAGTAGACACAGATGTTAAGAGATACTATATGATCTCGAGTTGAAGACTTAGTGCAGTGGGGAAGCTTGAGTTTTAGTACATCAATAGCCAAGCACAATAGGGTCATAATAGGAACCACCAGGTGATTTCAGGTATGTTCTCATCTACTTTGAAAGGTGGTTTCTCAAATTTGCATGTTATTACTAAGGTATATTATTTCCAATTAAATCCACACTATATGTCTACATGTATAGACTTAGATAAGTTCAGTGTGTGTGCGTGTGTGTGTGTAATCTGTAAAACATGAAAATTGCCATTCACTGAGGTACATTTTTAGCAACACAGAACATAGATGATTAACAGAACAAAGCATATGGAAATGAAAAAGATCTAACCCACATTTAGATCTAAGAAAAAAAAATATTTGCCTGAAGAGAAAATGTTAATTAGTTTGTCTACATGCAAGATAAAAGTCTGGAAGACATATCCATCAAAAGGCAGTGAAATAAACAGCAAAATGGAAATTATTTGTAAATTGACAGTAAACTTGGCAAACATTGAGGGGGTAAACAAGTTATTTGGCATGCAAAACACTATGAAATCACAGTCTCTTTCAGGAGGCATCTGTGCATAGATTCACTTATTTGACAGAAATTAACATTTTGCAGAAATATTTGTTGCATGCTAAAGATTTCTTCACCCCCTTAATTATTTTAATTGCTGCTTCAGAATGTTCCATATAAACACTCAAAATATACTAAAATGCACAAAGTCTAATCTAATTTTATTAATAATATGGAGTTGTTGCACTATGGAATTGACTAAAATACCTACCAAGAGGTAAATTAATTAAGTAAATTTATCAAGCTTATTTTTCTGTGATGAAATATGAGTCGCATAAATCAAGTAAAGATTCTTATAATACTAGGAATACTAAAATTGCTTTTTAAGGATAAGAAAATATCTCCCTACTTTTATCTAAACTTAAAGTAAATGAAATTACCCAAGGACCCTAAAGTGTATAGACTAAAATATTTTCACTATATTCAATTTCTGACAAAATTTTATGCCATTATTCAGATAAATTAATAGATGCAATGTAATGTGAATAATATTATCACAGGAATTCAGGAGTTCTCAGTCACTGATCAGCTGTCAGTTAACTTCTCTTGTTCTTAGTCTCTTCATTAATAAAGAGCTAGAGATTGAATCAACCTTCTGAAGTCTTTTCAAATCTGTGATGTGGAGGTTGTAGATTATCTAGACTTTGAGTATTATTTTATAAAATTTCTTATGTTTAACTAAAATTCAAACAGTCCCTTGATCAAGAATAATTTTATCTACTTTTCTAAAGTCATTTACTCTTTGTGAGAGATATTTATAAACAAAAGTTTTAGGTTTTTCGAAATTATGGAATTTTTACCTTTAAGAAAACAAATCCACAGAGATGAATTGACTTAGATCTAAGTGAGATATTCAAAATAGTTTGCTATTATGATTCAGGCCTTTTGTTAAGTACATCGCTTTTATTATCTCACTGGATTCTTAAAACAACATATGAAACAAGAGGGATATCTGGTAGTAAAATTGGAATTAAAACCAAGCTTGTCAATTCAAAGACTAGTGTTTCTACACCGCTATATTCATAAGTTAAATCGGTGATTACATATTTAAAGTGTGCTTTAAAGAATTCTGTTGGTCTGTTATTATGCCATTAGATTCACTTCTATGTTCTAACAAATCTTCTAGAATGTTCCTATTAAAAGCCACAAAAATGAGCTAACACAGTGATCCTTAAGTGCTTGTCTATAATAAAGATTTTGCTTGTTGACAGCAAAATTAATTAACTGGCTGTTTTCTATAAAGCTAGACTTAATTGGTTGGATGTATTTTTTTTATTATTCTAAATTATCCTTCTTACTATTTTGATGTTAAGTTTTATTGAATGATGGTCTACATGGAAGATAGTATACTGCATCTAGTCTGACAGAAGTAGTTTAGCATGATAGTTAAAAAGTGAAGCTAAGGCTTTAAGCTATCTTGGTTGTAGGACATCATTTCACTTCTAACTCTTCAACCTTGTACAGGTGGTTAAATCACTTTAAACTTCCCACCTCAACTCTACAGTGTGGTTAATAACAGTATCATTTTCATAATATTATTGCGGTTATAATCTGAGTTAATACATATGAAGTTCTTTGCATAGTTTGCATGACAAAAACTAGTTGTTACTTATATGACAGAGTGTGGGTATATGTGTGTGAGTGTGTGCATGCACGAATGTATGTTTTTATATCTTTGCCTGTTAAAATAAAATGTTTTCAAATATTTGTTGATCTATTTATTTTTTTGGTGTTATTTTGTTTTATTGGTGCACGGGATAAAAAAAAATATTAATATTGATGGACTAACTTTTTACCTCATTATAATTTAATTTCAGCATCTTGAAATAAAATAACATACAGGAAGCATAATAGGTAAGTTTTGGAACTTCAGTTTAAAACTGAAGAAAAGACTAAGAGCTCTGTACCAGAGAGTTTAATCCAAGATTTAAACTGTCCAGGGGAAAGCGGAGAGGGCAGAAAAATCCTTGAATAATGGTGTGGAGAGTAGAAATTTATCAAAATGGAAGTGTGAAGAGGCAGAAAACCAACTTAGCTGATTCACTAATTTTACACAGATATCTCTTTGTTTATATTTACCATCCAGAATGTCTTATGAACACTTTTTATAGATTGATCCCAGATCCAAAAATATTGCTTCATTGCATAGGAGAAAAGAATATGTAGGGAAGTCAGCCTCTTTCTTGTCCCAGTCCTGTATTACCTTCTTGGAACTAAGGTGAAATATATTCATTACATATTTATAAATATGTATCTTTATATGTATAAATAAATAAAGTGCGTGGAGAAATCTCACAAAATGTGCAGAAAGGGAAACCCTAGAACACTGAGCAGGAAAACTCCAAGAGTCAGCTTAAGCTATGCCTCTTATTGCTGCTAGAGGACATATATGATGATGTTTGGGTCACAACGGGAAAGGATTGCTTAAAGACAGGAAATTGAGCTAGACAAAATTCATTGAGAGTTAAAGGCGATATAGTCAATAAAAATACTTCTTATCCTAATTTATTGTTATAGTCGATGAAATTATTTTTTCCCCGAATGCCAGTATAAGAAAATGGTAATTAAAGTCCTTTTTTATTTTATTTTTGTTTTCCTTCTGAAAGATATGAAAATCATTAAGTTATGTCTCATTAAGATACACTTACCTGGAATGAGTCAATAAATTCTCTTTTCTATAGATATTATTAAAGCTAAATATTTTAAGATCATAAAAAATATCATTCATAGCATTATACTGAAGTTTTTTTTTTCAGTTAAAGAGCTTTCATCGGTTCACATAGTATCAATAGAAAATCAAATTATATGAAATGTTATTTTGATTTTTAATTGACTCTAATAAGATTTAAAATTTGAGAATGCAAATAACAAGTCATTTAAGGAAAAAAAAAGTAATTATGCTCATCTTATTAAAATATACTTAGTGGTTCCACTTATTGTTGTCTTGCCCCACTTCTGCCACTGATCCCTAAGATTAAGGATAACAGAGTCGATAAAATGAGAATTTGTGAAAGAGCTCATTCCAACAAATTCCAAGCAATTTTGAAAGTACTATGTAATTCCAGATTAAAACATTACAAAATAAGAACTTCTACAATTCTGTAAGGATTTCTTACTTTTAATAAAATAAACAAATAAATAAAAACAATGACTACACACTCTCTTTTAATTGATGTGGGTCCCGAATAAAAATGTCTGGTATTCAGATAAAATTAAAGTTTTGTATATGTTGGATTATTTATAAGAATTTTGATAAGACATTTAAACATGGTGATTAATGTATTGAGAATATCTTAATATCATTCTTCATATTATGATGAAGAAAAAAGAATCTAGTGTGACCTTATGCAAGCAATTTTACCTTCCTAGGTAAATTTCATCTTGAAGAAAATATATAACTTAATATTCTTGAATTGAAAAATATAGCTCAAGATAAAATTTTTAAAAAATTAAAGCAGCAGAGCACTTTACCCCATAGACTTGAGTAACAAATAGTGTTCTGTTTTTCTTATTTTTATACTTCTGCAAACCAAAAATAAAGGAGGATGCTTATAATCAGAGTTTTAAACTCTGTATCTAGTAGATTGCTTGTCTCCATTTTGTGTAATCCTTTTGCTGGAGGTTTCTCTTGTTCTTTCATTCAAAACACATTTCTTTGTCTCCTCATTTTGGCAGCCTCTCTGTATTTGTTTCTATGTGTTAGGTAGATCTGCTACATCTCCCAGTCTTGGCAGGGTGGCCTTAAGAAATTTAAAAGTGCAAATTAGTTGTTAAGAAATAGTCATAAGGATGTAAAGTATAACATACTGAATATAATCAATAATATTGTAATAAGTATGTGTGGTGTTAAGGGGTAGAAGACATCTTGAAGAATCACTTTGTAAATTATATAAATGTCTAATCACCATGCTATATACTTAAAACTAATATAATTCTGAATTTCAATTGTAATTTTTAAAAAAATTAAAAAATAAAAATAAAAAAATAAACAGGAAAATCTTATTTAGTGAGTTTTGTCATGTCATTAGCAAAAATTAAGCTAAATTTTGAACATCCTATACTGCTCCTGAATACACCTCTACTTTAATCACTAAATCAAACTTCTTTTATTTTGTCTTATTGGTTACCGGTCCAAACAATATTTTTAGTCTCTCTTGCCTTCAAACAATCTGTTTAAAATATAACAAGGTTATTGTATACTCCTAGGACAGACAGGTATGTGTATTTTTAATGTTGTAGTAGATTATACCCCAAGGAAGGAAAATTTGATGGTGCCCTATAGTTTTCATACAGATTTCAGGGCATGTCTCTTCTCTCTAATTAAATATCAATACCTCTTTATTTCTAATTTTTTAAACAATAATTTACAAAACTTAATCTTAATTAAAACTGGTAGGAAAATATCTAAACCCTGGGGAAGTAATGTATGACAACATGGTGACTATAGTTAATGACATTGTATTTTATGTTTAACAGTTGCTAAGAGAGTATAACTTAAAAGTTCTCATCACAAAAAAAAGAAAAAATGTGTAACTATGTGTAGTGATGCATGTTAACTAGACATTTGGGTGTGTGGTGATTATTGCACAAACATTTAATCATATTTTACACCTAAAACTAAAATAATTTCATAGGTCAATTATGTTTCAGTAAAAAACAACAATAACAACTAATTGCATAAGAAGAAAAGGAAATAAAAATTATTATAAATAAGTACCATGAACATATGCCAACAAATTTAGTAACCTACATAAAATGGGCAAAGTCATAAAAAACACAAACTACTCATAGTGACTTGTGAAGACAGAGAATATGAATAAACATATAACAAGTTAAGAGATTAATTTAGTGATCAAAACCACACAAAGAAAAGCACAGAGCAAATGGCATTACTGGTGCCATCTATCAAGTGTTTAAAGATGGCTTAGAATGCAGTAACATAATTAAAATTGCAAAATACAAGTTTTCTACCTTCTCCTAAAGAATACTTATTTTGATAATCATTCATGAATCAGAGGGCCTTTGTGAAACTCTGGAGAGTCAAGTGGAAAAATTTCATTGAGCACATCATTGGAAAAAAAAAGAAAAATAATATCTGAGATTGAGTACACTGAAGAGATCAAGAGGAACAGTTTCACTTTACCTGTATCACTCCTTCTCCAAGGCAGCACAGCTCAGTGCCAAGAGGAACCTTGGTCTTGATTTCTCTTTCTTTATTTCTAATTGCATGGAACTGTGAGGGATATATATATATACACACATACACACACACACACTACGTAATTTCTATCCTTGAAGATTTGTCAGTATCATAGGAATTTTAAGACTTACATATGAATGTAAAAATGATGAGGGGTATGAACATAATGAATTGGAAATACAGAGAAGTGATGAACTCTGGCAACAGATTAAGAGAAGATTATGTCTAGGAGGTGACATTTGAGTTGAATATTGAATAACAGAGAAATTTGATGATATTGAAGTTAAGAAAAGAACAACCAACATAGAAAGAAAAATAATCAGCAACACCTAAGAATGGGAAACTGCATGTTTGAGAAAGAATGAGTCATCTGGTTTGCTTAGGAATATGACTGTGTGGACAAAGAAAGATAGCCATAGTCAGGCTTTTCCCCACACCTGTAGCTAACTTCCAAGCAGAAGAAAATCAGCATTTCTCCCCTATTGTAACTATGTGCCCAGTATGCGTGTGTGGGCTCCCATCATCTGGCAGTGTGCCACTATTTTTCAACCTGCATATAAAAATCATTGCCACCATGCAAAGGTGTGCTGTGCCCTTGCTGGGACACTGCCAGCCTGTGAGACAGGCTGTACCCTTACTGGAATAAAGAGCTATGCACAGTTGCTGATGGCTCCCCGCATTTTCTTCCAACTGTCCAAGTCTCATATCCCTTACCTAGAAACCATGAATCTGTGGCAACACACTCAACATAGTGGGTAGGATTTCCAGGTAAGGGAGCCATCTGCTCCACTGGAGAATGGGAAGGATATGTGGCCCCCAACGAGTATGTGGTATTCCCTGGTGGCGTTATTGATGTCTTGGACTGCACCTGAGCTGTGGGAGACAGTAGATGGGTCACCAGTAAGTACTGAGAAGGCGCTCCACTCTTTGGAGGAGCAGCTGCCGGAAAAGGCTCAAGCCATGTCCCAATGAGTGGGCTGGATGCTTTGAACATCTTTGAAGCAGAATACGGACGAAGCTCTAGCAGAGGCCACGCAGGTACAAAAGCTTTGGCAAAGGGCAGATTCTTTGAATGCAAGGATGGAACAACTACAAGCTGAGCTCCAAAGAAGTTCACCCTTAGAGCTGCTTGGCTCAAGGGCAGGGGAACCATAACCTGGTGGAATGGCTTACTACCTTTGTGTGGACAGTTTGAAATGAAGCTGGAGAACTCCCAGACCATGTGAATAAGTGGAAAACATATAAGTGAAATGACTACAGCATTAGCTGCTCTGGGGGATGTAGAAGGGTGACGCTGTGAGGGCAGGGGCAGAAGTGTTAGTGTGGTAATGCCCAGAACCCAGAGGGGCAAGAAAGAAAAGAAAGACCTTGGGCAGGGTCCCATTTGGGTGACTCGAATGCAAATGTGGACTGGTTTTCTAGCTGCAGGAGTTGTTCAAAGCAAGACAGATAGACAGCCTAATGCAGTGTTGCTAGAATTGTAGTGACAGTTGAAATCATTAAAGAAAAATAAAAAATAATATGAATTTTGTTGAAGTAGAGGCAAATTTGGTTGTAGCAGAAATGGTAATAGAAACTTTCCTGGTGCAATCCCAACCTCCAGAAGGTGCTAATTGGGACTGATTCATTTAGCACTTCTCACTCAGGGAGATAGGAAGACAGTGAGAAAGGGCCTGGCTACCTCAGATATGTGGGAGGTGGCTGAAAAAATAACATTTTTCTCCACCAGCACCCGAAGTACTAAGGTCGAAACTCTGCAACTGCAGGGAGGGAGAATACTGAGAAAGAGGCAAATAAAAATGTTAAATGAACTTGAAGGGACTATGTGCAGCAGTAAGTTCATCCACATGCCTCTGGAGGTGCCCTCCTGGAGATTTTATTACCACGTTTGTTGGCGGCCCAACAAACACACCAACTGCTAGACCCACACCTCCCTAGACTCTGCTGCTAATTTCTAGTGTATCATCCAGAAAGTGTTCATGAAAATTAGCTCCAGTAGACAGTGGCCATGCTCAGAAAATTAGGCAACATTTGTTGGGCAAGGGAGAAAACAAATTAGCGATATAGCGCCACCTTCTGGAAAACAAAAAAAGTTTCATTTAGTCAGTCTGCTGAACCAAACAAGACATAAAATCTTAGTTAAGGTGGTATCTACTTCTTTAAACATAAAAACAAATGCATAGCTACAAACAATATGAAAAGTCAAGAAAATATGGTAACATAAAGAGTGCTAATTCTCCAGAATCTGAACCAAAAGGCAAGAAATATCATGTTCTAACTAATAAAGAATTTAAAATAGCTGTTATAAAGAAATTCAGTGAGCTACAAAAACTCACAGAGATGATTTCATAAAATCAGGAATAAAGGTAATGAACAAAATTTTTTATCAGGAGTTTGGAGAAACATGTCGGAGTAAGAGACAACCTCAGATCCCTCTCCTTGAAAAAACAATAAGCTGAACATCTAAAACTCAACAACAACAACAACAACAACAACAACAACAACAACAACAACAGCAAAACACCCCAAACTGCACACCAGGATGTCTGAGCATGGGATCTGCACATAAAAGCTTCCACAGGTCAGAACCCCGGGTGTCAGGTGGTTGACTGGAAGAAATAAAGAAGCTACCTCTAGCAGCCCTTGCAGCTCCCTGTAGGAATAGGGGAGGGGAAGAAGGTCCTGTGAGTTCCTCGAACAGCCCTGCCTGGGAGTGCTGTGAGCACGAAGCAGCTGGTAGCAGGTCCCAGTCATCAGGGCAGAAAACAGAGAAGTGGGAAAGCATAGAAACAAAATATGATTTTTACCAGCTGAGGTTGCGAAACCAAGGCTGAGCTGGAGTCTCTATCTGCCAACCCAGAGAGCCCCTCCCACATAACCTCCGAGACCAATCACCACGGAGCCCCAGGGAAATCTGAACAAATGCTACCAAAACTGTTGCCAATACTGACAGGGAATGAAACTAAGGGTAGTGAGGGTGATTATATATCTACAAGAAAATAAAGGTATTATATAAAGGCATTATTAAGACTTTATATAAAGCAGAAATGCAAGAGGCTTAGAAGCCACATACTGTAAACCAAAAGAAAAGTGCCTACTTTGCATGCAGTAGGCTAAAGTGAGACCTTTATATAATAAATATTCTTTCTGGGGGAAAAAAAGAGCTGAATACATTTCCATTAATGCCCAGGCAAAGAAAGAGTCCTTTAAACACCACGAACAACCAAGGTGACAAGGCATCTCAGAAAGAAAGATAAAAATCTCCAGAAAATAAGATAAAAGTAATAGGAATATGCAACTTAAATGGCAGAAAATTCAGGATGGTACTTCTGAAAAAAACTCAGTGAATTCCAAAATGAGTCATAACAATTTCAGGAAAAAAAAAAAAAAAAACTAACTAGATGAGCAGAGCAAGGAGATTGAAACCCTCTGAAGGAAAAGAGTAGATCTTTTGGAGATTTAAAAAAAAATACTTCAAGAGTTGAAAAGTGAAATAGCAAGCTTGAGAAATAGAGTCTACCAAATGGAGGAAAGGATCAATGATAGCTAAGACAGAAATTTAGAAATATCTCAGAAGGAAGAAGAGAGAAATCAAATCATGGAAAATTATGAAAGAGAAATACAAGAATTAGCTGATACCATCAGGAGAGGAAATATAAGAATAATGGACATTATTGAAGGCAAGGAAAAGGAGCAGGGACTAGAAAGCATTATCAGGAAATAGTTGATGAGAATTTCCCAAATATGAGAAATGAGCTGGAGTTTGGAAATCAATAAGTCAACAGAATATCCAATTATCTCAACCCAAACATGTCTTCACCAAGACACAATTTATTAAATTATCAAAAATCAATGACAAAGACAAAATTCTCAGGGCAGCCAGGGAGAAGAAGATGGTAAAGGAAAACCCATTAGATTATCATCGGACTTCTCAACAAAGACCTTATAAGCCAGAAAGGAGTGGAATCAAATATTCAAAATATTAAATGAAAGAAACTACCAGCCTAGAATGATGTATCCAGAAGAGCTATCCTTTAGATATGAAGGGGAAATAAAGACCTTTCTAGACATACAAAAAATTGAGGGAATTCTCTACTGCAAGGCCTGCACTATAGGAAATACTGAAAGGGGTCAGCTCAACCAAAAAAAAAAAAAAAAAAGACTAGAAAAATACATAATTAAGAGTAAGGTGATTATCAGGCAAATAGAAGCAGAGGAGTGCAATCCTTATTAAGAAAAGGGCATTATAAGCTTAAACATTAAGAAGAGAATTGCTATAGCAAGAAAGTAATGAACATTCAGCATACATAGGGACAAATTGAGATAACCATGACTGAAGAGGAAGGATTCAAAGATCCAAATTCGCAAAGGGGAATGGAGATAAGGCATGCACAGAAGAAAATGGATGATTGTATATATAACTATCTTTCTTCATATTCATAATTGTAAACACACACCAAAGATTCAGAACTGAAATATATAACATAAAACAAGAATAAAGGAAAACCCACAATAGCCAAACACAATAAAGAAAACAGAAACACAAGGACAAGGAAACAATGGAAACATTGAGCTACCAGAAATCAAAACATAAAATGGCTATAAGAAGACTTCATATTTCAATAATCACCCTAAGTATTAATGGACTACACTCACCAATACAAAGGCACAAAGCTTCAGAATGGATCAAAAAACAAAACCCAACAATATGCTGCCTCCAGGAGATACATCTGAGCTCCAAAGACAAATACAGACTCAGATTGAAAGGGTAGACAATGATATTTCAAGCAAATGACATTCAGAGTAAAGCTAGAGTATCAGACAAAATTGACTTCAAAATGAAAAAAAGGTAAAGATACTGAGGAACACTTCTTAATGATGAAGAAAATCATACACCAAGAAGATATAATATTTATTAATACCTATGCTTACAATCAGGGAATTTGGAAATATGTAAAACAATTCATAAAAGAACTAAAGGAGGAAACAGACTAGGACACTATCTTAGTAGGGGACCTATATACCCCACTGTCAGATATGAACAGATCATCCAAACAGAAAATCAATAATGAAATAAAATCCTTAAATGGCACATTAGACCAACTGGACATAAGTGACATGTACAGATTCTTCCATCCCCTAAAAGCTGCTTATATATTCTTCTCTAGTGCACATGGAATATTCTCAAGGATTGACCACATACTGGGACACAGATAGCCTCAACAAATATTAGAAGATTGAAATCATACCAACCATATTCTCTGATCATAATGCCTTGAGGCTGGAGATCAACTCTAAAAAGAAAGGAAGAAGAAACATAAATACATGGAGATTAAACAACATAGTTCTGAAGAATGACTAGGCCAGAGAAGAAATAAAAAAAAAGAGATCAAGAGATACATAGAAACAAATGGTAATGACGGTAAAAAATATCAAAATTTTTGAGACACAGCAAAAGCGGTCATAAGGTTTACTTGAAAAAAAAAAACAAAACAAGCCCAAAGAAACAATCTAAACTTTCATCTTAAAAAAAAAAAAAAAACTAGAAAAGGAAGAACAAATGAAGCTTAAAATCCACAGAAGGAAGGAAACAATCAAAATTAGAGAAGAAATAAATGAAATTGAAAACAAACAAACAAAAAACAATAGAAAAAATAAATACAATGAGGAGCTGGTTCTTTAAGGTTTATAAAATTGACAAACCTGTGACTAGACTCACTAAAGAAAAAAGAGAAAGGACAAAAATAAACAAAACAAGGGATTAAAGAGGGCAGTTATTACACACACCATAGAAATAAAAAGGACCGTACAAAAATACTATGAAATATTATATAACACCAAATTTAATAACCTAGAAGAAATGGACCAGTACTTGAAAAACTATAACTTTCATAAACTGAATGAAGAAGAACAGGAAAATTTAAATAGAAAGATCAGCAGTATGAAAATTGAAACAAACATGAAAAATCTAACAAAATTAAAATTCCAGCATCAGATGGTTTCACCAGTGAATTCTACCAAAGATTAAAAGAAGATTTAATACCTATTCTTCCCAAGCTTTTTCAAAATTTCAAGAAAAAACAACACTTCCTAACACATTTTATAAGGCCAACATTACTCTGATACCAAAACCTGTAAAAGTAAGACAAAAGAAAAAAAATATAGACCAATATCTCTCATGAACACAGATATAAAAATCCTAAGTAAAATACTAGCAAGTTGAATACAGCAACATTAAAAATATTATACAGCGTGATCAAGTGGGCTTCATTCCAGGGGCACAAGGATGGGTCAAATTGCTTAATGTAATACACCACATAAACAAAATAAAAGATAAAAATCATATGATCATACCAATAGCGAAGGAAACACGTGTAACAATATACAACATCCATTTATGATTAAAATAATTAAGAAATTGAATATAGAAGAAAAGTACCTCAACATAACAGAGACGGTATATGAAAAATCCTTAGCTAACATCATACTTAAAGTGAAAAACTAAAAATCTTCCAAGATGAAGAACAATTCAAGGTTGTCTGCTATCACCACTATTATTCAATATAGTACCGGAAGTTCTAGCTAAAGCAATTAAGCAACAGAAGAAAATTAAAATTCATCCAAACATGGAGTGAAGAATAAAATTGTCATTCTTTTGTAGATGACATTATTCTTTATATAGAAAACTCCAAAGACTCCACTAAATGTTGATTAGAAAGAATAAACAAACACAGTAAATTTTCAGAATACAAAATCAATGTTTAAAAATCCATAGTGTTCCTACATGCTAACAATGAATTTTCAGGAAAAAAGGTAAAAAAAAAAATATTTTGCAATTAAAACAAAAAAATAAAATACCTAGGAATCAACCTAAGGAAATTTGTGAGGGATCTTGTACAATGAAAACAATGACATTATTTAAAAAATTGAAGAATACACAAAGAAATAGAAAGATATTCTGTGTTCTAGGATTGGAAGAATCAACATAGTTAAAATGACCTTATTACTTAAAGCATTCTACAGATTTAATTCAATCCCTATCCAAATCTCAATGGCAATTTTTAAAGAAATAGAACAGGAAATCATCAGATTTGTATGAAAGCACAAAAGACAAGAGCAATAGGAAAAAACAATTCTGAGAAAAAAGTACAAGCCCAGAGGTATCACACTGCCTGACTTGAAATTTTACTACTAAGTAACAATAATCAAAAGAGTATGGTATTGTTAGAAAAACAGACACACAGACCAATGGAACTGAATTGAGAGTCCAGAAGTAAAACCGCATATATACAGGCAAATAATTTTGGAAAAATAATTTTGGAAAAACAATGCCTCTGATAGGTGCCTAACATAAAAAATATACAAAGAACTCACAACTCAACAAATAAAAACATACAGTCCATTTAAAAATATGCAGAGGACATGAACAAACACTTCTCTCATGAAGATACACAAATATCTAACAGACATATGAAAAGATGCTCAACTTCACTAGGTATTAGGAAAATGCAAATCAAATTACAATGATATACCATCTTACACCTGTTAGAATGAGTATAATCAACAGGACAAGTAATAACAAGTGTTGGAGAGGTTATGGAGAAAAAGGAACCCTCATATATTGCTGGTGGAAATGTAAATTGGTATAACCACTATGGAAAACAGTATGGAGTTTCCTTAAAAAATAAGAAAAAAATTACAATAAGACCCAGCAATTCCTTTTCTGGATATTTACACAGAAAACTTGAAAACATTTATCCACAAAGATATATGCACCCCAATATTCAAAGCATTATTTATTGTGGCCAAGACATGGAAGCAACCAAAGTGTCTTTTGGTAGATAATAAAGTAGAGGTGGTACGTATATACGATGAAATATTACTCAGCCATTAAAAAAAAGATGAAATACACCTGTCTCTCTGTTTATGCAGTATTTTTTACGAGTTTTATATGTATATACATACATACATACATACATACATACATACATACATACATACATACTTGGTAAATAATCCCCCTGTTTCCATGTACTTTTTATCTACATTTTCCACTTACATGATCTCATTTTACATTGTTCTTTCTCTTTTTTCCACTATTTGTTATTATACTTTCTAAAAACAATATCTTAGTTCAGCAATGTACAAAGTACTAATACTTACTGATGCAAAATTGTTAATGGTCTTCCTGTTTATTACATGGAAATAAAATAGCATGTGTTACTACCGATGTTTTTCAGGACTGGTTTAACAAATGTTTTGCTGTAGAATCTGAAAATTATATGAAAGAAAAATGTCTTCTTTTTAAAATAATTTTATTTTTGGATAATGTATCTGGTCATCCACACAATTCAGAACATCCAAATATAAATGTTGTATATTTGCCACAAAATACAACTTCCTAGATCAAGCCTTTAGATCAAGACATTATTTTCACCTTTAAGATTATTATATGAAATGGAATTTTAGTGATATTTTAAATGATCTTGAAGATAATGAATCACAGTTACTGAAACCTGGAATAAATACACAATTTTAAGCTGTACCAAAAACATTGCTTTAGCTTTGAGCAATATAAATCCATCAACTGTAATTGTTTGCTGGAAAGCAATACAGTCAAAAGTGGTTCTCCAGGGAATATGGTTCTAACAACTGAAGAGGGATTAACTGGAATTATTAATTAATTAAATAAATTTCAAGAAGGCTGACAATTTGAATGTAGATTATATTAACGAATTACTGGTTGATCACAAATTAACTAATAATGAATTAATTCACTTAATATCTGAAGCCCATCTTGCCAATGAACACAGTAGTGACCTTGAATTAGTTTCAATCACAGCAGAAAATATTTATAAAGTTCTTCAATTGACCACAAAACTGGAACCTGCAATACTTGATATTGATGCAAACATCCAACAAGACATATACTTTTGAAAAGATTTTTTTTAATGTTGCAGTGAATATCAAATAATTTATGAAAACTTAACAATAGATGGGGTTGGAAAAACATCATCCAAAAAACATAAACATAAATAATGAAGCTTAAGTAGTACTTTTAAATATTTTAAGAGATGAAGATAGTGACTTTGTGCCAATTAGAGAGGAGGTTGATTACTTTAGATTACAGTACAGGCACTGACAGTGAATGCAATTATTTTAGTTTTTCTGAATTTTCAATAGCACTTTTTTATGAAAATATGTGAAATAAATATTTTATGTCTTACATTGACCTACTTCTTTAGTATTTTTTTATACTGGTGGACTCTTTTTACGTGATTTTCTGCCACGTAAAAAAAGACACACGGGGTAATGTCAGAATATGGCACAGTCAGAGACATGCCCAGAAATCTCCCATTGAAACAACAATAAGCTAAACATCGAAAACTCAACAAAAAGCACCCAGACTGCACACCAGAACGTCTGAGCATGGGATCTGAGCATAAGAGCTACCACAGGTCAGAACCCTGGGAGTTGGGTAGTAGACTGGGAGAAACAAAGAAGCTGCCTCTCACAGCCAGCTAGAGTTCTCTACAGGATGAGGGGGAGGAGAGAAGGTTCTGTAGGTTCCCTGAACAGTACTGCCTGGGAGAGCTGTGAGCTCCACATGGCCTTCGGCAGTGCCCAGGGACCAGGGCAGAAAGCAGAGAAATGAGAATGTCAGAAAAGCCAGGAAGGCAGAGAAACAACAGCTGATTATTATCAGCCATGGTGCCAAACACAAGGCTGAGTCACAGCCCCCATCCACCAACCAAGAGGGCACCTCTCCCCATACCCTCCAGACCAAACACTGCGAGACCCAGGGAAATCTGAGCAAACACTACCAAAAATGTCACTAACACTGACAGGGACTTGGACTGAGGGTAGCAAGCATGACTGAATATCTATAAGAAAAAAAAGGTATTAATAAGACTTTATATAAAGCACAAGTCTAAGAGGCTTAGATGCCACCTACTGAAAACCAAAAGAAAAGCACCTTCATTTAACAGGTTAAAGAGAAACCTTTATGTAATAAGTCTTCCTTCTGGAAAAAAGGAGAATGCACTTTCATTAATACCCAGGCAGAGGAATAGTCCAATAAACACCATGAACAACCAAAGTGACAAGGCATCTCAGAAAGAAAGAGAAAAATCTCCAGAAAATAAGCTTATAAACATAGAAATATGCAATGTAAATTACAGAGAATTCAGGATGCTACTTCTGAAAAAAAAAACTCAGTGAATTCCGAAACGAGTTTTATCAATAATTTCAGAAATTGAAAAAAAAATTTCTATGAGCAGAACAAGGAGATTGTAACCCTCAAACAAAACAAAACAAAACAAAACAAAACAAAACAAAACAAACAAAACAAAACAAATAAAACTACTGGAGAAAGAAAACACACTGCAAGAGCTGAAAAATGAAATTACAAGCTTGAAAAGTAGAGTTGACCAAATGCAGGAAAAGATTGGTGATATCGAAGACAGAAATCAAGAAATAAATCAGAAGGAGGAATTGCCGGAACCTGCCGGACGGAGTCGAACAGTCCTGGGTGGGGTAGCGAGGGTTAGGGAAAAAGAGAGAGAAGAGAAAAAGATTTCAGGAGGGCATACAGTGAAAGCTGCAGCCCCAAGTTTATTTAGCACCATATACTTATACAGCTTGAGTACATGACAAACTGCTTGTAACAAAACCACAAGTATCCAGAAACAAATGCTGAGATTAACACAAGGTGGAGAGAAATCTCCTCCCTTTGAAGTTTCAGGAACTGATAATTCTCCTCCCTTTGATGTTCCAGGAACTGATAATTCCTTATCAGCAGCAGTGCTGAAGCAGCTTGCAAAGGGCTCCCAACAAGGAATAAAGAATACAAAGAATGAAAAATAATGAAAGAGAAATACAAGAACTAATTGTTATCATCAGGAAAGAAAACATAAGAATAATGGAAATTCTCAAAGGAGAGGAAAAGCAACAGGAATTAGAAAGAATTTCACATAGTTGACAAGCAACTAGAAAAGGAAGAATAAATGAAGCCTAAAGTCTACAGAAGAAAAGAAATAATCAAAACTAAAGCAAAAATAATGAAATTGCAAAAAAAAAATAGAAAAAAATAAATGCAACAAAGAGCTTGTTCTTTGAGAAAGTTAATAAAATTGACAAACCCTTGGCTAGACTCATTAAAGAAAAAAGATAAAGGACACTAATAAACAAAATCAGGGATGGAAGAAGGAAAATTATGACAGACACTGCAGAAATACAAAGGATCATACAAGAATGCTACGAAAAAGTATATAACACCACATTTAATAAGCTGGAAGACGTGGACGAGTACTTAGAAAGATACAACCATCTTAGACTGAATCAAGAAGAACTGGAACATCTAAATAGACTGATCAACAGTTTGGAAATTAAAATAATCATTGAAAACATACTAAAAAGTAAATTCCAGGGCCAGATGCTTTCACTAGTGAATGCGACCAAACATTCAAAGAAGTTTTAATATCTATTCTTCTCAATCTCTTCCAAATATAGAAGAGGAGGCAATACTTCCCAAGTCATTTTATGAGGCCAATACTACCTTGATACCAAAACCTGGTAAAAATAACACTGAAAAAGAAAACTACAGACCAATATCTCTCATGAACACAGATGCAAAAATCCTAAATAAGATACTAGCTAACTGAATACAGCAACATATTGAAAATATTATATGCCACTATCAAGTGGGCTTGAACCCAGAAGTACAGGGATGGTTCAGCATAAGCAAATTGATTATTGTAATACACCATATAAACAAATTAAAAAATAAGAATCATATGATCATATTGATAGATGCGGAAAAAGCCTTTGACAAGATACAGCATCATTTATGATCAAAACACTCAACAAAATCAGCATAGAAGGAAAGTACCTTAACATTATAAAAGCCATCCTGACAAACCCTCAGCCAACATTATACTTAACGGTGAAAAACTAAAAAATCTTCCATCTAAGATCAGGAACAAGGCAAGGCTGTCCACTACCACCACTGTTACTCAATATAACATTAGAGGTCCTGGTGGATGCAACCAGACAAGAGAAAGATATAAATGTCATTCAAATATGAAATAAAGAAGTCAAACTGTTACTATTTGTGGAGGTCTTGATTCTCTACATAGAAAACCCTAAAGATTCCACAAAAACACTACTAGAAACAATAAACAAATACAGGAAAATTTCTGGATACAAAATCAATGTTCAAAAATCCATAGCATTCCTATACTCTACTAATGAATTGTCAGAAAAAGAAGTGGAAAAAACAATTCCTTTTGCAATTGCAACAAATAAAATAAAATACTTAGGAATAAATCTAACAAAACATGTGGAGGACCTATATAATGAACAATATAAGACCCTATGAAAAGAAGTAGAAGAAGATATAAAGAAATGGGAAGATATTCTGTGTTCTTAGATTGGAAGAATTAACATAGTTAAAATGACCATATCACCTAAAGCATTATACAGATTTAATACAATCCCCATCAAAATCCCATCACATTTTTAATGAAATAGAACAAAAAATCTTCAGATTTGTATGGAAGCAAAAGACCCCAATTGGCTACTGTTTTAAAACAAGTCAGGCAATTTTGGAAAATTTATTAATATATTGAGAGCACAGCTTCTAAACTGCTTTATATGTGTCAATGGGAGTAACACATGCTTTGGGGGAAAAAAGATACATTATATTATGATAATATTTCTCAATCATTATGAATCTATGTGTAATCACTTATGTTATCAAGTATGTATATGTACATTTAATTGTTAAATCATGTATTCTATTCTCTTCAAAACAATGTCAGGAAATGGAAATTTACTTCGGTATCCTAAAAAAGTATGAATAATAAGCTAAATAAATTGCAACGGTTTTATACAAAAATAATATTCAATACTCATGACTTGTGTGTTGTCTTTTGTTGTAGATTAGTTGTACCAGCATTTTACTCCATGGATGAAGTTTAGTGTTTAATAACTTGGAATATAGAATCAAATAGATTTAACCTCAAGTCCCATCTCATTGTATGAACTTGAGACAGTTATTTAACCTCTCTGAGACTTAGTTTTTTCATTTATAAAAATCAGGATCAATAAATATACATTGAACACCAGTATTTGTCAGATCCTATGCTAGGCACTGATGATAGGGAAATAACAAAAATAAATGTAAAATTGAAACTACATTAATCATAAACAACTCAGATACATGGTACAATAGAATCATATAATACAGGCAACTGATCTAGTCATAGAGTTAAATAAAATCTGTTTTTTAAAGTGATATTATTTGGCCAGTGGTGATCCCAAAACAAAAATTCTAAAAATGAAACAAATAAAAAATAAAGGAAAAATATCATACAATACCACCAACCTAAAATAAGAGACAGTAACACAAGGAAAAAGAAACAAGAGATACAGAAAACAAAAGATAAAATAGCTATAGAATGTCCTCATAAATCAATAATTACCCAAAATATAAATAAACTGAACTTAACAATGAAAAGACACAGAGTAGTGGGATGGATTCAAGAAAAAAAACCTAACTATTTTCTGCCTTCAGGAGATCCATCTCAGTTGCAAAGACAAACATAAACTCAAAGTGAAGGGGTGAAAGATGATAGTTTAAGCAAATAGCATCCTAAGAAAAGCATATGTAGTCATATTTATATCAGAAAAAAATAGATTTCAAGATAAAAAAGGTAACAAGAGACAGGGATGGACACTTTATAATAATAAAGAGGACAATACACCAAGAAGATATACCATTCATGTATGTATATATATATATATATACATACACACACACACACACACACACATACATACATACATACATACATACACACATACACACACATACACACACCCAACTTGGGAGCACCAAAGTATATAAAACAATTCCTAACAGAACTAAAAGGAGAAACTGACAAAAATACAATCAAAGAAGGGTACTAAAATACCCCATTGACAGCAATGGATAGATCTTCCAAACAAAAAATCAAAACAAAAAATATACATGTCTTAAATGACACATTAGTCCAAGTGGACATAATTAATTTTCACAAAGCTTTTGACCTCAGAGCACTGGAACATGCACTCTTCTCTAGTGCATATGGAACTTTCTCAAGGAAAGACAAGATGTTAAGGAACAAAACTAGTCTCAACAAATTTAAGATTGCATGTTCTCCACCTCAAGAAATAAGAAAAATTTCAAAGAAACAAACTAACATTTCACATTGAAGAACTAGGAAAATAAGAAAAAAAAAACAAATCCTGAAGTCAGTAGACAATAGGACATAATAAAAATTAGAGCAGAATTAAATAAAATAGAGAACATAAAAACAATAGAAAAAAAATCATGTAATGAGGAGGAGCTGGTTCTTTGAAAAGCTTAATAAAATTGACAAACCCCTGGCTAGACTCATTAAGGAAAAAAAAAGAAAGACTCAAATGAAATTAGAAAGAGAAGTTACAATTGACACCACAGACATACAAAAGCCCCTATAAGAATAATATAAAAGACAACGTGACACC
This sequence comes from Eidolon dupreanum, assembly GCA_028627145.1. NCBI lineage: Eukaryota > Metazoa > Chordata > Mammalia > Chiroptera > Pteropodidae > Eidolon > Eidolon dupreanum. The sequence goes on from CM053505.1 coordinate 42,995,773, forward strand.
AAATTTAATAACCTAAAAGAAATGAATAAATTCCTAAAAGCATATAAGCTTCCAAGACTAAATCATGAAGAATTGTTAAATCTAAATAGACTGATCAACAGTAATGGAACTGAAACAGTTATCAAATCCCCCCAAAAAATAAAATCCAGAAGCAGATGGCTTCACTAGAGAATTCTATAAAACACTCAGAGAAGATTTGATACATATCCTCCTCAAAGTCTTTTGAAATAATTAAAGAAGAAGCAGTACTTTATAAGTCATTTTATGAGGCTAACATTACCCTGATACTAAAACTTCACAAGGACAGTGCAAAATAAAGAAAATTACAGAGCAATATCTCTGGTGAATATATGCAAAAATTCTAAACAAAATGCTAGCAAATCAAATATAGTACATTAAAAAGATAACACATCATGATAAAGCGGGGTTCATTCCTGGGGTGCAAGAATGTGTCAACATATGCAAATCGATCAATGTGGTTTACCACCTTAAAAAAAGAATAAAATGTATATGATCATAATGACAGATGCAAAAAAAAGCATTTGACAAGATACAGCATCACTTTATTATTAAAATGCTCAATAAAATGGTGATAGAAAGCATCTCAACACAATAAAGGCCATATATTAAAAACACTCAGCTAATATTATACTATATAATGAAAAACTGAAAGCTTTTCCTCAAAGAACAAAAACAAGACAAGAATGCTGACTCTCACCACTATTATTTAACACAGTCCTGGATGTCCTAGATAGATCAATTAGGCAACAGAAAAAAAAAATAAAAGGCATCTAAATTAGGAATAAAGAAGTAAAATTATCTATTTTTGCTGATAACATAATTGTATAATAGAAAGCCTTAAAGACTCCACAAAAAAATCTATTAGAACAATAAATAAATAAAGTAAAGGATACAAAATCAAGGTACAAAAATCATTTGTGTTCCTATATACTTACAATGTAATATTAGAAAAAATAATAAAAATTCCTTTCCAATTTCAGCAACAACAACAACAAAAATAAAAATACCCAGGAATAAACTTAAAAAGAAGCAGTGAAATACCTATACACTGAAAAATACAAGATATTGTTAAAAAAAATCAAAAAAGACAAAAATAGGAAAATGTATTCTTTTTCTAAAGCAATGTAAAGACTTAAAATGACCCCCATCAAAATCTCAATGGCATTTCTACAAACTTGTCCATTTTTTCTGGGTTATTAAATTTGGTGGCATACAATCCTTCATAGTATTATTGTGTGATTCTTTGTATTTTACTGGTATCTGTAACAATGTCTCTTTTGTTTCCATTTTGGTTAATTTATATCTTTTCTCTTTTTTTTCTTAGTGAGCCTAGCCAGGGATTTGTTAACTTTATTAATCTTTTGAAAAAAACCACCTCTTTGTTGCATTACTATTTTCTATTGTCTTTTTATTCTCAATTTTATTTTATTCTCTATTTCATTTAATTCTGCTCTACTTTTTATTTCCTTTCTTCTACAGATTTGGGCTTCATTTTTTTTCTAGTTCTTTAAGATTTAATGTTAAGTTGTTTTTCCAGATAGGCCTGTAATGATATGCACTTTCCTCTTATTACCACTTTTGCTGTATCCAACAAGTTTTCATACATTGTATTTTCATTCTCATTTGTTTTTATGTATCTTTTGATCTTTCCTTTTATGTTTTCTTTGACCTAGTCATTCTTTAATAGCATGTTGTTTAATCCAGATATATTCTTTGTTTTCCCACTCTTATTAATTAATTATTTATTTTTTTTTTGGCAATTGATATCCAGTTCAAAGTGTGTGGTCAGAAAATATGTTTGATATATTTTCTTGAATATATTGAGGTAAGTTTGAATTTATTGAGGTTAGTTTGTGTTTCAACATATGGTCTATCCTTGAGAATATTTCATGTTCACTAGAGAAGAATGTATTATTTTGGCGTTTTTGATGAAAGTTTGTAAATGTTGATTATGTCCAATTGGTATTATATAATTCAATGCTGATATTTCCTTATTGATTTACTATTTGAGTGATTTGCCCATTGCTTTCAGTGGGGTAATAGGTCCCCTACAATAATTGTTTGTTTGTTTGTTTGTTTGTTTCAGTTTCTCCATTTAGTTCTGTTAGTAGCTGATTTATATAGTTTGGTGCTCCCTGATTGGGAGCATATATATTGATGGCTTCTTTATACATGGTCCCCTTTATATTATAAAACATCTTTCCTTCTCTTTTTTTTTTTTATCTTAAAGTCAATTTCATCCATTATAAATATAGCTGTACATGTTTTTCTCTGTATGTCATTTGCTTGGAGTACCATTTTTTATCTTTATTTTTTTTCTTGTCTTTATTTTTTTATCGTGATGTTGGTTAACAAAATCTGGTAAGTTTCAGCTGTACGATTTAACAGTAAGGCATATACATATATTTGCACTGTGTGTTAACTTCCCATAGTTAGATTTCTTTCTGTCACCACATATTTGACCCCCTTTACCCTGTCTACCTCCCATCTCCTCCCCCAACCTTTACCCTCTGGTAAACACTAGTCTATTGACATATCTATGAGTCTCTGTTGTTTGTTCTGTTCATTTGTTGCTTTTAGGTTTATATCTCAAATATAAGTGATATCATGTGATTTTCAACTTTTTCTGTCTGGCTTATTTCACATAGTATGATTATCTCGAGGTCTATGTTGTCAGAAATGGCAGTATTTAATCTCTTTCTTATGGCTGAGTAATATTCCATCATATGTATGTACGACTGCTTCTTTATCCAATCATCTGGCCACTATGAATAATGCTGCTATGAACATCGGTGTGCAAATATCTTTTCGGATATGGCTTTTCAAGTCTTTGGGGGTAAATATCCAGTAGAGAGATTGCTGGATCATATGATAGGTCAATTCTTAGTTTTCTGAGGAAACTCCATACTGTTTTCCATAGTGGCTGTACCAATTTGCAGTCCCACCAACAGTGTATAAGGGTTCCTTTTTCTCCACATCCTCTCCAACGTTTGTTATTACTTTTCCTGTTGGAGTACTGTTTTGTACCCTTTCACTTTGAGTCTATATTTGTTCTTGCAGCTGATGTGTGTCTTGAAGGCAGAATTTGTTTGGGTTTTGTTTTTGATCCAATCTGCTACTCTGTGCCTTTTTATTGGTTAATTCAGTCCATTTTCATTTAGGGGGTTTATTGATACATTAGGCTTTCCTATAGCAGTTTTATCTTTTGTTTTCTAGTAGTTGAGCGTCTTTACTATTTCTTTGCCCTTGTGTCTCTCTGTGATTTTAGTGTGGTGGTATCTTTTAATTTTCCCCTATGTTCCTTTTTTATGTTATGTGTCTGAGTTCTGGATTTTTTTATGTGATTATCTTTAAGTTTATGTAAAATAAAATTTCATATATACAATAGTCCTATTGTTTTTTCTGCATGCATCTTGTCCCCATTCCTCTTTGCAAATTAGACTTTTATTATTCACTATTTCTGTTTTTTTTTTGTCTTAAATTTTTCTATTTATGCTGTAAGTTTATTTCTAAGTTTCGATAGCTGCTGCTGTCTTTTTCTTTTTACAAAAATGTTTGATCTCATTTAACCATTATGTAATATTTAAGTTTAAAATAATTTAATTTGAATTAGGGTTGCAATTTTTTGTTTCTGTCTGTTTCTTAGTCATTTTCCTTATAGTTTTGTAATTTCTGTTTGTTTCAGGTGCAATAACTCCCTCCATTATTTCCTGTAATGCAGGCCTTGTAGTGGAGAATTTCTTCAGCTTCTCAATGCCTGAAAAGGTCTTTTTTTCTCCTTCATATCTAAAAAAGAACTCTGCTAAGTATATTATTCTTAATTTAATTTCTCATTTTAATACTTTAAATATTTGATTTGACTGACTTTTAGCTTTTAGTGTTTCTGCTAAAAAATCCAATGATAACATAATGATTTATTTTTAATGCATTACCATCTTCTTTTCCCTGGCTGCTTTGACAATTCTTCTTTGTCAATAATTATTTGACAGTTTTCATATAATGTACCTTGTTGAGGGCCTTTTTGGACTGAGATAATTAGGTTTTCTGTTTGCTTTTTGATTTAAGTATCCAGTTGTTTTTTTTTTTCCTCATAGGTTTGGGCAAGTCTCCTTGGCTATTCATTTTAATGCTCTATGTTCCCCTTTTTTCTCTTCTCCTGCTTGTATAATCATTATTCTTATATTGTTGTTTTTTTTTTTTTTTTTGATGGAGTAAGTTCTTTTTGAGTTTATTTTTTCATTCTTTTCCTTTACTCTCAAATATCTCTATTTTATTTGGACCATTTCCAGATTCTGTCTTCGATATCACTAACTTTTTCCTCCATCTGTTCACTCTATTTCTTAAGCTCACCCTCTTCTTTCCTCCTCCTCCTCCTCCAACTCCTCCTCCTTCTTCTTCTTCTTCTTCTTCTTCTTCTTCTTCTTCTTCTTCTTCTTCTTCTTCTTCTTCAGCTTCTGCTTCTTCTTCTTCCTCCTCCTCCTCCTCTTCCTTCTCTTCTTCTTCCTCTTCCTAAAGTGTTCCTTTAATTCATTGGTTTTTGTTTTTGAGTTCATTAAACTGTCTTAGTTTTTTTCATCTCTTTCAGCTTTTTCCAAATTGTAATTTTGAATTCTCTGCCATTTAAATCATGTATTTCTATATCTTTAAATTTGTTTTCTAAAGATTTTTCCCCTGAGCTGCCTTGTTATATTGTTTATTCATGATATTTGATGGATTATTTCATTGCCTAGGCATTTATGGAAATTAATTCTGCTTTTAATTTTTTTTATTATTGTTTAGAGTGATTTCTCTTTAGAGGTTAAAAAAAGAGAGGTTTTTCTATTGTTTTCCAGTAGTGTTATACAAGTTTCTTGCATCGTCCTGGCCTTCCACATCTCTATCAAGTGGTAAAAATGCCCTTTGTTTTCTGGGTTTGTGTGTCTTCTCTGTGACCAGGTTGCCTCAGTCTCTGGGCTCTACCCCCATGGAAAAACATTGTAGGTGACAGATTTTTGAGCCACTGAAGAGCTCCTGATGTTCTGGTGCTGCCCCAATGGCCAGATGCAATGTTATGCTGCCTGAGTTGTCTGAGGTGCCTCCACCAGGCTCAGGTTTGGTAGGTGGGTATGGGATGGTTTGGGAGAAGTTGCCTGTGTGCTTTTCTAAGAATGGTGGCCAGGGTGGCTCAGCTGCCTCACCTCTGTATCTCTATGCCTATCACGGGTACAATCCACAGTGTTCATCTGTCACAGAGAGGCTGTCTCCTCGGTTCTCAGGGCTGCACACTCCCTACTTTGTGGTCTGACATTCAGTGCTGCAGTTTCCCCTGGCACTTGTTGCTAGATCTGGGAGGGTAGGGGGAGGTGGCTAGTCTCCATGACTCCATTTTCTGCCTGGTAATGGCAGCTCCTAGGACACAGCTGTCACACCTCTATATTCCATCTCTGCCCTACTCATTAGGTTTCAAACTCTGTATTCCACCTCTGCCCTGCTCATTGGGTTTTATTGTAGTATATTCTATCTCTCATTCAGGAATGCTTGGGGCTACAGAGAGTACACACTGCTACCTGATACTTCCCCTCTCCTGAGTTCAGCAGTGAGCTCTAGACTACATCTGTGGCATCCATCTCTGCTTTTCTTTTTTTATACTTCTCTGTTCACCCAATTTGTGCAACTTCAGATGCTTTGATGTTCAGATCTCTCAGAAGTGTTTGTGTGTTAGGTGGAGAATATTCTGTTGAGTTATAGCTGTTCAAGTTGTTGTAGTCTTAAGGGGAAAGACCAAGCTAAACACTTCATGAAGCCATACTTTTGATGTCACAGTATTATACATTTTTTGTCAATTGCTTCTTTATTTAGCATCACACTTTCTTCCTTTTCACTAAAATTTCTTCCTTAATTAAGATAAGTATTAGTTTACAACTAAATAATTGAAAATTAATCCTCTCAAGACTGTTGTTAATTAGTAACCATCTCTCTCATATTTGTCATAGCTTGGTAAATTTTGGCTTTGAAGGGTGGGAGATATAACAGTGTTCATTGAATGATTTGCAAAAATTGATATGCTTTATTATAGTATGATATGCTATCTGGCTAAGATTTGTAAAATATAAAAAAAAGTACTATGAGAACTTTCTCAGGAGAGTATCATATGCAATCTTGCTAAGATTTGTATAATATAAAAATGAAAGTATGTAAGAACTCTGTCAATGGAAAAATAAATCCAAACTAACAAGTAGCTTAAATGCATTTAGAAGCCAAATGTGATTTATTCATTGATGAAACAATCAAATGAAACTGGCAGTCAGTTATTTTATCTTTCACAGTGAAATCATATTATGGCTAATTAGTTGTGAGGTGAAAAAGTTTGTGTGCAAAAATGTTCGTGATAAAAATTCTTGTACCAAAAATGTTTATGGCAAAACCAACTAAGATTATTTGCTACAACTGCTGGTAGCTCCAGGCATAATTTGACTTGCAACATTACAACTCCCATCTTGGTCTGTTTTGTGACATGGGATGCTCTCTGGGTGTGTCTTTTCACTTGTCATAGGGATTAGTGCCAATCTTAATTATCTCATATTAATTTGATTATATCTGCAAGCACTCTATTTCTAGATAAGGTCACATTCACAAGCACTTGGTGTTAGGTCTTCAACACACTACTCTGAAAGATACAATTCAATATTTAACAAATGGGAAAAGGAATTCCATAATAATGGTAACAAAAAAAGATCTAGAGTGACTATACTAATATCAGTCAAAATAGACTTTAAGTAAAAATTATTGAGACAACAAAAGATGTTATAAACAGATGAGATATCAATTTCATCAAGAAGATATGAATGTATATGCATGTACACACACACACACACACACAAACAAAAAAACAAAAAACAAAAACAAAATGTAAAAAGCAAACATTGACAGACTTAAAGGAAAACACAAACAAACAGTTCTAAAATAATAGTTGGAGAGTCCAATACATCATTTTTAATAATGGATAATTTATATAGAATAGTATGAAAATAGAGAAATTGAACAACACTATAAACCATCTGAACTAACAAACATCTATAGAACACAACTAGCAATAACTGAATGCACCTCCCTCTTAATTGTTTAAGGAACATTACCTAAAAGAGACCACATAGTAAGCCAAAAATGAGTCTCAATAAATTTTAAAATGTTTAACCCATACAAGTATCTCCCTAAACACAATGAGGTGAAATTAGATGTTAATAAAAGAAGGAAAAAATAAATATAACAAATATATTGAAATTGCAGAATATTCTCTTAATTGGTCAAAGAGAAAATTGTAGATAAAATTAGAAAATATGTTGAAATAATGAAATAGAAAATAATGTATATGCAAACTTATGAGAAATGACAGCAGTGCTCAAAGGGAAAATACTGCGAAAAATATTTACATTAAGAAAAGAAAAATTCTCATCAATAGCCCAACTTTACAACTTACATAGCTAGAAAAAAAAAAGAAAAAAAAACTAAAATCAAAACTAGCAGAAAGAAGGGAATAATAAAGATTAGGGCAGAGATAAAATAGATAACATTAAAAAATAGATTAAAAAAATTAAACCAAGAATTCGTGTCTTCAAAAGGTAAAAAAAAATAAATAAATAAAAATGACAAAAGTTTACCTATATTTTCTGATTATAAAAAAACAGAAAATTCTCAAATAACTAATCAGGGATGAAAGAGAATGTTACTACCAATTTTAAAAAAATAAAAGAAACTTAAAAAGAGCACAATGAACAATTGTATACCAATAAATTGTATATCTCAGATAAAAGGGCCGAATTAAACCTACAGCCTACTACATTGAATCATGGAGAAATAGAAAATGGTAATAATTCTTTACCTAGTAAAAAGACTGAATCAATAGTAAAAACCTTCTCAACAAAGAAAACCCTAGAATCAGATGGAGCCGCTGGTAAATTTTATTAAACATGTAAGAAAGTTAACACCAATCTTTCTTAAACGCTTTCAAAAAATTAAAAAGACATATCCTAATTTATTCTATGAGTCCAGAATTAAACCAATACCAAGGACAGATAAAATTTCTAGCACATCGTTCAGATGTATAGATTTTAGTTTTAGTGAACAAATATGTCTAATTTTGTCTAAACTTTCTATAACTCTATAAAGAGATATTTTTTTCCTTAAAAAATACTTCAAATAAATAAAACTGAACCAACATTTCTTATGAATATCAAAACAAAATGCCTCAACAGTATACTATTAAACCAAACTCAATGCTTATTAAAAATATTATATCACATGACCAAGTTAGATTTATTCCTGGAATGCAAAGATGATTCAACATATGAAAATCAACCAATGTAATTAATATACTACATTAACATGATTAAGGAGGAAAATGACCATTTTAATTAATGCAGAAGATGAATTTGACAAAATTTACACTTTCATGCTAAATTTTTTTAAAACTATAAATAGAAAGAAACTACCTCAATATAATAAAAGACTTAAGCTAAAATTGACAACTACCATCATACTCAATGACAAAGACTGAAATATTTTCTTCTAAGAGTAGAAACAAGTTTGTACACTTTTGTCACTTCTACTTAATATGGTACTTTAACTCTTAGAAAGAGCAATTAGACAAAAATAAATAAATATATCCAAATTGGAAAGAGTGAAATAAAAGTATGTCTCTTTGCAGACTGTATCATTTTCTATGCAGAAAACTCTAAAGATTAAACAAAAGATTTGTTAGAATAACAAACATATCAAAGTTTCAGAAAACAAAATCCATATATTAGTTATGCTTCTATACCAAAAAGAATAAAATATATAAGAATAATCTTAACCAATGTAGCAAATGGTTTATACTGTAAAAACTGTAAAACATTGCTGAGAAAATTAAAGAAACAAATTAATAGAAAGGCATTTTGTGTCCATGCATTAAAAGACTTAATAATGTCAAGATATCCATACTACCTGAAGTGATCTATATAGTTAGCTAAACTTCTATTAAAACCCAATGACATTTTCTTGGAAGAAATTTAAAATTCCATTCAAATTCATGTGGTATCATAAGAAATCTCAAATAGTCAAAATAATCTTTAAAAATAAGAACAAAGTTGGGAGTCTGAGTCTTCTTGATTTCAAACCTTACACAAAGTAATAATAATTAAATCAGTGTGATACTGATGTTGAAACAGACATATACACCAATATAATTGTATAGAGAACTCCCTTCAAACCCTTAACGTGTATGGTCAAATAACTTTTGATAAGGGAGAAAAGGTAATTTTATAAAAAAAGAACAGTCTTTTCAACAAAAATTATTGGAACAATTGTTTTTCCATATGTAAAAAAATGAAGTTAAACCATTTCCATATATTATATAAAAAAATTAACTGAAAATGTATCACAGGTTAAATTTAAGAACTAAAGCTATAGAACTCTTAGAATAAAACACTCAGTAAATATTTGAGACATTGGATTTGGCAATGACTTAATGAATATAACAATAAAACAACAAAAGGAAAAATTAGATAAATAATACTTCATCAAAGTTAGGCACTTGTGTGTATCAAAAGACTTGAACATAGTTGAAAGACAACCCTAGTGATGTAAGAAATATTTACTAGTAATATGTCTTATAAAGGATTCATATTTGGAATTTATAAAGAATATATAAACTCAATGACAACAACAACCAAATTAAAAGAGGACAAAGGGCATGAATACACATTTTTTCAAAGAAGATATATAAATAACCAATACATGCAAAAAATGCTGAACACACTGTTCAATAGGAAAATAAAACTAAACCATGATGATATATCACTTTTCACCCATAAAATAACCATTATTATAATAGAAAATGAATGAAAACATATTGACAAAGATGTGCAGAAACTGGAACACCCACATTTCCAGAAGAAATGTGAAGTGGAAAAGCTGCTGTGGAAAATAGAATGGCGGTCTCTGAAATAACAGAACCATCATATGATCCAGAAATTCCATTTCTGGGTATATACCTAAAATCATTGAAAGAGAGACCTAGAACAGATATCTTCATACCCATGTTTACAGCACTATTACTTAAAACATCCAAAAGATGGAAGCAACCAGAAAGTCAATTGACAAATGAAGGAGTAAACATAATGTTATTATATTAGTTTACCTGGGCTGCCATAACAAAATGCCATAGACTAGTGACTAAAACAATAAAAATGTATCTTCTCAAAGTTCTGGGGACTAGAAGTCTAAGACTAAAAAGCCAGCAGAATTGGTGTCTGGTAAGGAATTTCTCTTTGGATTACAGATGGCCATGTTCTTCTATGTTCTAACACAGTAAAGAGAGAAAGAGATCTCTCTTTCTCCCTCTTCTGGTGAGACCAAAGTTCTATCGAATTAGGGCACTAACATTATGACTTTATTTAAGTTAATTACGTACTAAAGACCCTATCTCCAGATACAGTTACATTAGGGGTTGAAGATTTAATAAATAAATTTTAAGGGGACACAATTCAATCCATAGAAGTGTGAAACTCATTCAAAAGAATATTATTCTTTTTTAAATAAAGAAAATTCTAAACATATACTACAACATGGATTAATTTTGTAAACATTATACTAAGTAAACAGGGCAGTCACAAAAGGCAAATATTGTATAATTCCACTTAAATGAGATACCTAGAAAAGTCAAATTCAGAGACAGAAATCAGAATGGTAATTGCCAGAAGGTATGTGGAGACAATAACAGAGAAATAGTGATAAATAACTATAGATTTTTAGGGGAGTACAATGAAAATATCTGGTGATGGAAGATGCAGTTGCACAATAATGTGAATGTACTTAATGCCATAGAATGGTACTCTTAAAAATAAAATGGTAAATTTTGTTATGCATATTCAAACATAATAAAAACAGATTTAATTAGATTTAAATGAGCGAAAGGATAGAACAATGAGAGGCAAATAAAGCAAAAATTGGGTCTTTGAAAAGATCAAAACTGATAAAGCTTTAGCTATATTGACAAAAGAGGAAAAAAGAGAAGACAAAAATATCTAAAAGCAGAAATGAAAATGGAGATATTACTACCAATGTTACTGAAAAATAAAATGATTATACAAAAACATGACTTACAGTTGTACACTGACAAACTAGGTAGCCTAGATTAAATTCCAAAATTCCTAGAAACACACAAATAAACTAAAGTGACTCAAGAAGAAATTGAAAATCCCAACAAATCTATAACCACAAAAGAGACTGAATCGGTAATCAGTAACCTCTCAACAATGAAAAATCTAGGACCAGATGGCCTCCCTGGTGAATTTTACCAAAAATTTAAAAAATTATCATTGATTTTTCTCAAGCTCTTAAAAAGAATAATAAGAAAACACAATTCCTAATTTGTTTTATGAGGACAGCATTAACCTGATATCAAAGCCTGACAAGGAATTACAAGATATACTGATATCCTTTATGAATACAATTTGAAGAGTGTTCAAAAAAGTACTAGAAAGACTAATCTAACAGCATTTTGAAAGGATTATACATCATGCCCAAGTGGAATTTATTCCAGGAGAGCAAAGTTGGTTCACCATAAAAAAGATCAATTAATGTAACAGCAAAATGATAGAATGAAGGGGAGGATAACTTGATTATCTCAATTAGTACACAAGTCATTAAAAATTCTGCACACTTTCACAATAAAAATACTCAGAAACCAAAAAAAAAAAAACCAAACACACAAGGAAACTTCCTCAACATGATAAATAACATATATAAAAAACCCATAGCTAACATTAAACTCAATGGTGAAAGGGTAAAAACTTTTCTTTTAATATTAGAAACAATACAAAGATTCCACTTTCACTACTGTTATTCAAAATTATATTGGAAGTTTTAGCCTGAAAAAATAAAAGGAAAGTGAATAAAAGGCACCATATTTGAAAAAGAAGAAAAAAAAATTGTCTTTGCAGATGACATGATCTATATAAGGATAATCCCAAAGAATCCACAAAAAGGGTACTAAAGTGAAGAAATTGATTCTGTATATCTGAATGATAAAAGATCAATACAAAAATCAAAATTTTGCCAAGTTATTTTCCACATTATCACAAGGATCAACTTTCCTGCATTTTTTAATTTTGACATTCCTCATTTCTGTCTGATATCACCAAAAGCACTTTTAATGTTTACATTTCTACCAACATTATCTCCATAATGGTATATCTACAAGATAATAAAAGCTTCTCTACATCTCTTCTCTTTTCTTTCTGATCCTTTTCCAGAGGCTAAAAGTTTACATTTCTACCAACATACCCTCCAAGGAAATAAAGCTTTTCTAACAATCACCTTAGACTTACCTCTGTTTCTATTTATTATCTAGTTCCAAAGCCACATCCACATTTTTAGGTATTTGTTACAGTAGCACCCTACTTCCTAGCACCAAAATATCTATTAGTTTGCTAGTTTTTCAAAAATATATGTATTACAGATGAGGAGACAAACAACAGAAATATATTTTCACACAGTTCTGAAAGCTAGAAGTCCAAGATCAAAGTATAAGCAGGGTTGATTTACTTTGAGGCCTTCTTGCATGTCCATCTTCTTCCTGTATCATGACATTATCTTCCTGTTGTATGTGTGTTTTAATCTTTCTTATAAGGGCATTGGACTTATTGGATTAAGGCCTACATTTATTATCTAATTTTACCCAAAATACTTCTTTAAAGACCCTATTTACTAATAAATTCTGAGTTAATGAGGGCTAGGACTTCAACATATGAATTTTAGGGGGACACATTTCTTCCCATAAATATTTTCTCCAATTTTGTGTTGTCTTTTTATTGCCTTAATGATGTTCCTTACTGCCTTATTTTTTAAAATTTTGATAAACTCTATTCTGTTGTTATTGTTGTCATATCCAAGAAATCATTGCCAAATTCAAAGTAATGAATTTTTTATTTTGCCAAGTATTCTTCCAAGAGTTTAATAATTTTAGCTTTTATTTTTTTGTAAATGGTATGAGATAGGGGTCCAACTTGTTTTTAATGCGGACATCTATTTTTCCAAGAACCATTTGTTGAAAATACGATCCTTTTTATATTGAATGGCTTACGAACCTTTGGCAAAAATAATTTGATCATATTTGTGAGGATTTTATCTGTGCTCTCTATTTTAATCTACTGGACTTTTTCCTCATACCTGTGCTACATTTTTAGATTACCGTACATTTATAGTAAGATACGAAATAAGGAAACGTGAATTCAACTTTTCGTTTTCAAGATTGCTTTTGCTAATAAAGGTCTTTTAAGATTGCATATACATTTTAGGGTAGGTTTTTCTATTACTGCCAAAAATGTCATTGGGACTTTGATTGCAGTTGTACTAAATTTGTGGACTATTTGAGTCTTGCTTTGCATCTTGATATCTTAAAAATATTGACTCTTCTAATGTATAAGCATAGGTTGTACTTCCATTAATTTATATTTTCTATAATGTTTTCAGCAGTTTTGTAGTTTTCAGAATACAAGTCTTTTGTCATTTTGGTTAAATTCTTTCCTTAATATTTTATTATTTTATAGGTGAAATTATTATTTTTACTTCCTTTTTTTTGGAATGCAGTGTTCTTTGTTAGTGCACAGAAGCACAACTAATTTTTTAGTGTTAAATTTTTGTTCTGTATCTTTGCTGAATTTTTTCTTAGGTCTAACAATCATTTTCTTCTATCTTAAAGTTGAGAATTTTTTCATAAAATATTTTATATTTTGTGAGCAGAGATCATTTTACTCCTCTCTAAATTGTATGCCTTTTATTTATTTTTCTTACTTAAATGCTCTTACTAGAACTTTCAATAAAATGTTGGATAGAAGTAATGAAATTAACCATCCTGGTTTTGTTCCTGATTTAAAAAAAAGAAAAATAAAACTTTATTTTTTCTCACAATTCTGGAGGATGTTAATTTTGAATATATTATTTGTGTTTATTTCTTACATGACCACTATCATGTTGAGAAATATTTCTACTACTCCTATGTCATTGATCATTTTGATCATAAATGGTCTTTGAATTTTGTCAAATGCTTTTCTGCATCAGTTGAGTTTTTTTTTTTTAATTTGGTTAATGTGGTATATTTAATTGATTGATTTTCATATATGGACCGCCACTCTTGTATTTCAGAAATCAATTCCACTTGATTATAGAGTATAAAACTTCTAATATGTTTTGGATTCACTTCGCTAATATTTTTTATCAGCTTTGCATCAATATTGAAAGAGAATATTGCTCTCTACTTTTCTTGTAGTGCCTTTGTCTTGCTTTAGTATCAAGGTAATACTGAGTTCATAGATTGTTAGAATATGTTTCCTCTTCAATTTTTTGAAGCGTTTGAGTATGACTACTATTAATTCTTCTTTATATGTTTGGTATCATTTACCAGTTACACTATTTGTCCTGAGCTCTTTTTTAAATTGCTTATTCAATCTCCTTCTTCATTATACATCTTTTCAGAATGACACAATCTTGGTAGGTTGTGTTTCTGGTAATTTTGTCCATTTCATCTAGGCTATCCAAACTGTTGTGATACAGTTGTCCAAAGAACTCTCCTAATCTTTCCTTACTCTTGACAAATTGGTAATAATCACTCAACTTTAATTTCTGATTTTAACTATGTAATCCTTCTCTCATTTTTTAGCCATCCTAGCTAAAGTTTTGTCAATTATATTGATCTTTTAGTGAACTAATGTTTAGTTATGTTGATTTTTTTCTATTATGTTTGTATTACTTCCTTGTTACAATAAGTCTTCTATTTAATATCGTTGTTAGGTCCTGATGTTAAACAAAATAACATATAACAAAACAAGTATACCATAAGCTAAGTAATATACACAAGGGTTAAGTTCCTGTGGCATCTCCTCAATATTATAATAAAACAACATGAACAAAAAAAGCATTATTTGAGGACCTGCTGCTTCCTTCTGCTGATTAGAGTTTATTTGCTTACTTTTTCTAGTTCTTTAATCTGTGTCTTAGTCAATTCAGACTGCTATAATAGAATACCATAGACTGGGTACTTATAAACAACAGAGATTTATTTCTCACAGTTCTGGAGGCTGTTACTTTTAATATCAAAGTGCAGACAGATTCTAGAGTCTGAAAAGAGCTTGCTTCCTGGTTCACAGAGAGCTGTCTTCTAGTACGTCCTCATGTGATAAAGGGGTGAGAGAGGCCCCAGGGTCTCTTTTATAAGAGCACTCATTTCACTCATGAGGGCTCTGCTCTCATGATGTAATCACCTACTAATATGTCACTTCCTTAAACCATTATGCTAGGGGTTAGAATTTCAACACATACATTTTTGGGGTACACAAAGTCTATAGTAAATGTAAAGTTAGGATATTGAATTAAGATTTTCTTCTATAAGCATTTAAATTTATATATTTCCCTCTTAGTATTGTTTTGCACATGCCATATTTCTGGTATGCTTTTTTTTTCATTTTCTTTTTCTCAAGGTATTTTTAATTTTTCCTTATGATTTATTCTGTAACTTATTGGTTGTTTAAGAGAGTTGTTTAATTTCTACATACTTATTTTCCAGTTTTCTTTCTCTTATTAATACTAGTTTATTTTATTGTGATCAGAAACAGATTCATTGTATGTTTTTAATTTTTTAATTTATAAAGATATGTTTTGTGGCCTAATATATGGGCTATTCTGGAGAATATTTTACATGAATTTGAGATAATGTGTATTCTGCTGCTGCTGGGTATTTAGGTACTCTAGTTCTTTTTGAATTATGACAGTTAATTAATGAGTCAAATGGGCTGGGTCATGGTGTCCACATATTTGGTAAAAATTATACTGGATGTTTTGGGGAAAATGTTTTTTTTAATGAGATTACCATTTAAATATGAAGCTTTTGACAAAAGCAGATTAAGTTACAATTGTGGATGGACCACATCCAATTAGTTGACGGCCTTAATAGAATAAGACTAACTTATACAGAGCTAGTAGAAATTCTGCCAACACACTGCCTTTGTTCTTGACTATTGGTTCTGTTTTTCTGAAGAACTTTAACACAGAGATCTTTCCTCTTTTTTGATTATTTTTATGTGTCTAATAACATTTAATTAATTTTAATTCAGATATGTGACATAAAACATTGTGTAAGTTTTAGGTGTATATAGTATGTTCATTTTATATGTTTATATGTTGCTATATCATTACAGGCAGAACTTTAGTAAAACTACCATGCCACAGAATCATCACTTCTCTTTTGTGGCAAGAACAATTAAAATGTAGTTTCTTAGTAGGTTTACAATTTTATTTTACACTATCATTAACTATAATCACTATCTATGCATTAGATCTCCAGAACTTATTTATCTACTAGTTGCACATTTTTACCCTTTAAGAACATATCACCATTTCCCCAAATCCCTAAGCCTTGCTAATCACCATTCTACTCTGATTTTGTGTATTTGTCTTTTTTATATCCCGCATTAATACAGTATTAATTTTTCTTAGTCTTAACTTATCTCAGTTACATTAATACCAACAAGGTAAAAATATGTTGTCAAAAATAGCAGGATTTCTCTTTTCTCAAGGAGATATATATATATATATATATATATATATATATATACACACACACACACACACACACACACACACACACACACACACACACATACACACACACACATACACACAATATATATATATATATACACATATATATTTCATATATATTTCACATCTTTACTCATTTATTCATTGATGGAAACTTACTTTGCTTGAATATCTTGGCTACTGTGAATAGCATCACAAAAAAATGGAAGAGCAGACTTGTTTTCAATATCCTGTTTTCATTTGTTTTGATTATATACCCAGAAGTGAAACTGCTAGATCATATGGTAATTGAACTTTTAATTTTTTGAGAAATTTCCAAACTATTATTCATAGTGTCTGAACCAATTTTCATTTTCACAAACAATGTACAATGGTTCCCTTTCCTCCACATTCTCATCAACACTTGTTATCTCTTGCTTTTTTATCATAGTCATTCTAACTGGTGTGTGGTGATATCTCTTTGAGGAATTGATTTGATTTAACCTGATGATTATTGGTGTTGAGCATCTCTTCATGTGACTGTTAGCCATTTGGTTATCTTCTTGGAAAGAAAATGTATATTCAGTTTCTTTACCCATTTTTTAATCAGATTTTTAAAAATAATTAAATTCTATGAGTATTTTATATATTGTGAATATTAACACTTTATCTGACATATGGTTACAAGAGTTTATTTCATTCAGTACATTGTCTTTGTATTTCGTTGATTGTTTCTTTTGCTGTGCAGAAGCTTTTTAGGATGACATACTTGCACTTATTGATTTTTGTTTTTGTTACTTGTGCTACTGGTGTTATATTAAAATAATATTTAGACCAATGTCAAGGAGCTTCTCCTTATGTAGTCTTCTAGGAGATTTTTTTAAATTAGCATTGAACTTCAGTATTAATTTATATTAGTTTCAGGTGTACAGCATAGTGGTTAAACATTTATATAATTAACGAAGTGATCCCCCTGTCTAGTCTAGAATCCATTTGGCATTACAAATAGTTATTACCATATTTTTGACTATATGTCCTATGCTTCACTTTATATTTCCATGACTATTTTGTACTTCCAATTTCTACTAGATCCCTTCACATTTTTCACAACACCTCTTAACCCCACTCCCATTCAGCAACCATTAGCTTGTTCTTTGCATTCATGAGTCTGTTTCTGTTTTGTTTCTTAGTTTATTTTATTTTTTCAGATTCTACATATAAGTGAGATCATACAGTATTTGTCTTTCTCTGTCTGACATATTTTATGTAGCATATTACCTTCCAGGTCCATCCATGCTGTCACAAATAAGAAGATTCTTTTCTATGGCCAAATTATATTCCATTATATATGTATCACTCCTTCTTTATTCAATCATCTATTGATGAGCATTTAGGTTGCTTCCATAACTTGGTTATTGTAAATAAAGCTGAAATGAACGTAGGGGAGCATATAATTTTTTGAATTAGAGTTGTGGGTGTCTTTGAAAAAATTACCCAGAAATGGAAATGTTGGGACAGAAGGAAGTACTATTTTTAATTTTTGAGGAAACTCCATGCTGTTTCCCATAGTGACTGTATCAATTTGCAACCTCACCCACAGTGCATGACGGATCCCTTTTCTCCATATCCTTGCCAACACTTGTTTTTCAATTATTAATGGTGCCTATTTTTATAGTTGTGAGATGATATCTCATTATAGTTTTAATTTGCATTTTTTTGATGATTAGTGACATTGAACATTTTTTCATATGTCTATTGGCCATTTTTTATCCTCTTTAGGGACATGATTATTCAGATTCTCTGCTCATTTTTTAATAAGATCATGTTTTTTGTTGTTTTTGAGTTATATGAGTTCTTTATAAATTTTTGATATTAACTCTTTATGAAATGTATCATTGGTGAATGTCTTCTCTCAAGCAATAGGTCATCTTTACATTTTGTTGATGCTTTCTTTGCTATGCAATAACTTTTTGTTTGATGTAGTCCTATCTGCTTATTTATTATTTTTTTTTTTTTGCTTAAGATGACATATCAGAAAAAATATTACTCAGAGTAATATCATAGAGTTTACTGCCTATGTTTTCTTATATGAGTTTCATAACTTTGGGTCTTATATTTAAATCTTTAATACATTTTGAGTTTATTTTTGTGTATACTGTAAGAGGTTTTCACTTTTTTGCATGTATTTGTCTCGTTTCCCAACATTTATTGAAAGACTGTCTTTAGGAGACCAGGCAAAATGGAGCAGATAATAGAGGCTTTGTGTATCACTTCTTAGACCACATCAAAGGTGTGACAGAAACACAGAGCAAACAGCAAGCAAAGACTCATGGGGTTTAGATAAAGAGAAGCCTGAAACTAGGAAAAGAGATAAGAAATCTCCCTGCAATACTAGAAAGCAGAAGGGGGTGAGGATGAGAGGCTGTACATTCCTGAGCAGCTGAGTGTGACAGAGGCTATGGCAGTGGCAGCTGGCAGCCTTTGGAAGCCTCTTAAAGGGGCCAAGATGGCGAGCAGACTTTCACAATGATGGACCTGCTTGCTCTGAGCACCAGCACTAGGTCAGCTGCTCAAGGGTCCCCAGGAACTTACAGGAGGACACTGAGTTGTTAACACAAGGGCTGGAGTGAGGCTTTCTCCCAGTCACAAATGCTGGAGGCATACATTGTTCCTCTGTTGAGTCTTCTCCGTCCCAGCATGTGGACCCAGCACTGCCACAACTGAGACTTCATTAAACAGGATAACAAGAGGTCACTCCAGTGAGAAGATTCCCTGAACTCTGCCTACCCCAACTTGTAGCCCTACCAAAAACACAACTAGTTGTGTCATCAGCGAGTCCTGTGTCCCTTGCTGAGCAGCTCCACAACCCACAATGATGGCAGTTGAACTTGGTTTCTGGAGAGGTCTCTTGAGGCAATGATAAACACAGCATCTGTGAATTGTTTGCTGAACCTTAACTGGTGGTGCCAGAGGGGCACAGGCTGAGGTTAAACTTGGCCTGCAGCTGAACTTCTCTCAGGACTGTGCCGCTGGACACTTACTACACAAAGGCCACGCTAATATGATGGAGGGAATAAAAAGTGGTGTTTAGTACATAGAAATAGACATAGAAAGGCAGCAAAAACGGGAAGACAAAGTAGCAGAAACCATATGAAAAACAGAACAGAGATAAAGAAAAATGAATTCAAACAATGTAACAAATGCAAAATTCAAAACACTGGTTATAAAGATTCCCAATGAACTTAGGAGAAGTGTAGATGAATTCAGTGATAACTTTAACAAAGAGATAAAAAACATAAAAATGGAAATGGAAATTGTAAAAGGGAATTATTCATAAATGAAAAATACATTATCTGAGATGTAGAGCATATTAGAGGGAATTAACACAGTGGTGAAGAAGAAGACCAAACCACCAATAAAGTGGATGGGGAAGCTAAGGACACCCAATCAAAATGGCAACAAAAAAGAAGCCGAGAATATGTTAATAATGTAAGGAGCCTATGCGACAAAATTAAATGCAAAAAAAATACAATGTTATAGGGATACCTAAAAGAGAAGAGGAAGAACAAGAAGTTGAAGGGCTATTTGAAGAAATGATGATGGAAAAACACTCACTTGGTGAAGAAAATAGACATACAACCCCAGGAAGCTCAGAGAGCCAAAAGAAAAAGGAACCCAAGGAGGCCCACACCAAGACACATCATAATTAAAATGCCAAAGGTTACATACAAAGAGAGAATATTAAAATCAGCAAGAGAAAAACAGTTAGTTACCTACATGGGAGCACCCGTAACACTGGCAGCTGATTTCTCAAAAGAAACTAAGCAGGACAGAAAGGCTTGGCACAGAATATTCAATGTGATGGAGACCTAGGATCTACATCCAAGAATATTTTATCCAGCAAAGCTATCACTTATAGTTGAAGGACAGATAAAGAGCTAAAGGAATTTATCACCACCAAACCAGTATTACAGGAAATGTTGGAGGGACTTCTTTAAGAAGAAAAAAAACATGTATCAAAAATATGAATAAAGAATGTTAATAGCTACATTCCTATCAACAAGTACCTCAGATGAAAAAGAATTAAGTGTTCCAACCAAAGGAAAGAGTGACTGAATGGATAAGAAAACAAGATTCCTACATATGCTGCCTATAAGAGACTCACTTCAGAGTTAAAGACACACAGAGACTAAAAGGAAGGGGATTGAAAAAGATATTGCTTGATGGACCTAGAGGATATTGCATTGAATGAAGTAAGTCATATAGAGAAAGACAAATACCACATGATTTCATGTACATATGGAATGTAAATAACAAAATAAACAACAACAACAAGAAAAATGGAGACAAACTCATAGATAAAAGAATACTTTGAGGGCTACTAGATAAGATAGAGCTTGGGGAAATGATGAAAATGGACAAAGTGTTTAAGAAGTACAAATGGACAGTTACAAAATAGTCATGGAGATAGACAGTGTAGTAGAAGGAAAATAGTCAATATTGTAATAAATATATAAGGGGGAAGAGGGGTACTAGATTTAGTAAGGTGATCACTTTGTAAGTTATATAGATCTCTAATTGCTGTGCTGTGCAAATGAAACTAATATTGTATGCCAGCTATAATTGAAAAAAAAATCTCATTGACTTGTACAATGTAAATATAAGTAACTAATTGTCTATTATATTTCAATAAAGGTGGGTACATTTTTTTTTAAAGATTGTCTTTGCATCATTGTACATTATTCCCTTCTTCCTCATAAGTTACAACATATTGGTGTGGCTTTATTTCTGGACTGTCTGTTTGGTTTCATTGATCTATGTTTGTTTTTACATCAGTACCATGCTGTTTTAATTACCATAGTCATGTAGTATAGTTTGGTATTAGGTGTTGTGATATATCCAGGTTTGTTATTCTTTCTTAATATTGTTGTGGCTATTCAAAGTTTCTTATTGTTTCATATCATTTTAGGATTATTTGTTCAAGTTCTGTGAAGAATGCTATTGGTATTTTGATAGGGATTTTATTGAATTTAAAAATTGCTTTTGGTAATGCGGATATTTTAATGACTTCAATTCTTATCAATGGACATGGTATATGCTTTCATTTATTTGTAGGTTATTCAATTTCTTTCTTCAATGTCTCATAACTTTCTGAATACAAGTCTTTTACCTCCTTGATTAAATTTATTCCAATGTTTTTTTTGATGAAGTCATATATGAGATTGTTTTCTTAATTTCCTTCTGGTAATATATTATTGATGTATAGAAATGCAATCAATTTCTAAATATTAATTTGGTGTACTGTTACTTTACTGAATTTATTTATCATCTTTATAGTTTTTCAGTAGAATCTTCTGAATATTCTATATATAGGGTCACATCATCTGCAATCGAAGACAGTTTTATTTCTTCTTTTACAATTAGGATGTCTTATTTCCTTCTTTTTTTCTTCTAATTGCTGTGGCTAGGACTTCAATACTCTGTTGAATAAAAGTGTTGAAATTTGATATCCTTGATTTGTCCCAAATTTTTAAGAAAACACTTTTAGCTTTTTACCATTATGATGATAGCTGTGGGTTTGTCATATATGATCTTTATTATGTTGATAGTTTTGCCCACTATTCCCACTTTCCTGAGGGGTTTATTATAAATTCATGCTGCATTTTGTCAAATGCTTTTTCTTCATCTATTAATATAATCATATAATTTTATTATTGATTCTGTTTATGTGATATATCATGTGAATTGATTTGTGGATCTTGCATCTCAGGAATAAATCCCTCTTTGTTCATGTTATATAATATTTTTAATGTATTACTGAAACCAGTTTGCTAATATGGTGTTGAGGATATTTGCATCTGTGTACATCGGTGACATTGGCCTATAATTTTCTTATTTTGTAATGTCTTTGTCTGGCTTTGGAATCAGGGTAATCATGGCCTTGTAAAATGAGGTTTTGAGCATTCCATGCTCACACATTTTTTGGAATAGTTTAAGGAGGATGTATGTTAACTTTTTTTGAATCATCTGGTTCAAGACTTTTGTTGGGATTTTTGAAAAATTATTGATTCAATTTTATTAGTAGTAATAGTTCTGATTTTCTTTTTTTCCTGATTTAGTGTTGTAAAATTGTATATTTCTAGGAACTTATCCATTTCTTTCAGATTGTAGAATTTGTTGACATATACTTGTTTACAGTATTTTCTTACAATTCTATATATTTCTGCGTTGTCAGTTTTTCACTTCTGTTTTATTTCAAATTCTATTTATTTGATTTCTCTCTCTTTTTGTCTTGATGATCTGGTTAAAAATGTATCAAATTTGTTTATTTTTCAAAGACTAACTCTTGGTTTTGTTGATCTTTCGTATTTTTTAGACACTATTTTGTTTATTTCCACTCTGATCTTTTTAATTTTATTTCTTCTACTCATTTTGAGCTCTATCTGCTGTTTTTTATTTAGTTTTTTTAGGTGTAGCATTAGATTTTTTATTTGAGATGTTTCATCTTTTTTGAGATAGGCTGTAGTGCTATGAATTTTCATTTTAAGACTGCTTTTGTTGTATTTTATAGATTTAGTACCTTGTGTACCCACTTTTCTTTGTCTAAAAGAATCTTTTGATATCTTTCCTGATTTCATTGTTAACTCCATTATTATTTAGTAGAATATTATTTAGCCTTCATGTATTTGTGTGAATTTATTTCTACTTTTATAATTAATTTCTAGTTTTACACCATTGTGGTTTGGGTATTGTCTTGGTATAATTTATATATATATATATATATATATATATATATATATATATATATATATATATATATATATATAATTCAGACTTGTTTTATGCCTTAAAATATGATCTACCTTGGAAAATATTTCACGTGCCCTTGAAAGAATGTATATTCTGCTGTTTTGGAGTAAAATGTAAAAATACCAATTAAATTTGATTTAATATGTCATTTAATGTCACTGTTCTTTTGTTAATTTTCTGTCCAGAAGACCTATCCATTAACGTAAATGGGGTGTTAAAGTCCCCTACTGTGACTATATAACTGTCAATATCTCTTTATGTCAGTTAATAATTGAATTAGACATTTAGGTACACCGATGTTGGGTGCATACATGTTTACAAAGGTTATATATCCTTGTTGGATCAATCACTTTATCATTATAAAATGTTCTTAGTCTCTTTTTTTTGCATTTGTTTCAATATCTATTTTGTCTGTCATAAATATTTCTACCCCAGCATTTTTTAAATTTTCATTTTACAAAAATATCTTTCTCTACCGCTTTATTTTCAGTCTGTGTTTTCAATATGAAGTGGGTGCTTTATAACTGGCATATATATAAACTTTTTTTTTTATTCATTCAGCTACCCTGTGTCTTTTGATTGGAGATTTTAATTCATTTCATTTAAAGTGATTATTGATAGGTTATTGCAATTTTATTATCATAGTTATGTTTTTCTACCTTCCTCGTCTTAAAGAAGTCTCTTTAATATTTTTTTTTTTGTAATATTGGTTTTGTGGTGATAAGCTTCTTTAGTGTTATTTATTTATTTATTTATGCCTTAGTAGCTCTTTATCTCTCCTTCAATTTTAAATGATAACCTTGATGATAGAGTAGTTTTCATTGTAGTTACTTGCTTTTAAGTCTTTTAAATAATTTGTGCCAATTTCTCCTGGCTTGTAAAGTTTCTATTGAGAAATTAGCTGACAGTCTTATGGAAACTCCCTTGTGAGTAACTAACTGCCTTCCTTTTGCTGCTTCTAAGAGTCTTTGTCTTTAACCTTTGTCATTTTAATAACTATGTGCCTTGGTGTGGGGCTCATCATTTTGGATTCATCTTGTTTGAGACTTTCTGCACTTCCTATACTTGTAAATCTATTTCCTTAACCAGAATAGGAAAGTTTACTGTCATCATTTCTTCAAAAAGGGTCTCAATTCCTTGTTGTTTTTCTTTTTTTCTGATACACCTATGTTATGCTTGATGCTGTCTCAAAGATTCCTTCAATATTCTCATTTATTTTTATTTTCTATTTTTATGCTGTTTTGATTGAGTGTTTTCTGCTACTTTGCCTTTCATATTGTTGTTTCAGTTCTCTGCTTTATCTAATCTTCTGCTGATTCCTTCTAGTGTATTTTTCATTTCAGTTATTGTATTCTGCATTGTTGACTGGTTCCTTTTTATCATTTGTCTTTTTTTATGCTTACTATCTTTTTGTAAAATTCTCACTAAGTTTTTTAAAGCATCTTTGTAACTCTGATTTTGAATCTGTATCTGGTACATTGCTTACCTTAATTTTATTTAGTTCCTTTTCCAGAGTTTTTTTACTATTCTTTAATTTGGGATGTGTTTGTTTGTTTGTTTCCTCATTTTGGCTGCCTCTCTGTTTGTTTCAATGTATTAGGTAGATCTGTTATGTCTCTCAGTCTTGGCTGAGTAGTCTTATGTAGTAGGTGTCTTATTGGGACCTGTGGCATAGTCTACTTGGTTAGCTTGGTCAGATGTTCCCAAAGTGTTTCGTATGTGGGTTATATGTGCGTTCCTGTTGTAGTTGAATCTTGATTACTGTTGGCATGTTAGTGAGTGGTTTGACATTCAGGCTTACCTTTTGCAAGGATTGGCCACACCCACAGTGTATAAGTTGCTGTGTGGGGGCTGACCCCACTAAGTAGGATTTACCTTAGCATGCTAAATGTTTTCCAAGACATCTTTTAATTGTGCCTCTTATAGGACTAATCAGGTAGTGCTCTATTATGGTCTGAAGCTGGACACTAGGTATGTTGGTTTGGAGGCTTCTTAGAAGGAGCTCCAATCAGGCCAAGATCAGCTACTACCTGTGACCAGCCCAGGGCTTCCTGGTAGATGCTACAATGCAATCTGTGTTTTATTGCTGCCTGTACTGGACCTGGATGCATGTGAGGAAGGCCACACTGAGTATTGAGGCTTGCTACCACCCGTACCAAGTCTTGGGTAGTTCAGCAAAATTCCCAGGGCATCCCAAGTCCTGCCACCATTTGCCACTGCTCATAGGGCTCAGCTGCTGAAAAAGCCCTCCCTAGGTAGTATACAAGTGGGTGAGGTGGGCTCTTAGGTAGTCACCAGGGTGGGATGAGTGGTCCTTAGCAGTTAAGTGTAGATTTTGAACTGGCATTGGTGCTCATCCTGAGGCCACTGAAATAGCTAAGAGCTCACTGAGGCCAGCTGTCATTCATCTGGGTCCTGCAGACCCCAGTGAATTGTCCAAGTAGGTCTCCAGCATGGGCCAATACTGGATACCTACCTGCCTCCATGAAAAATATCTCTGAAAGTGCACAAGTTGGGTGGGGCAGGGTCTCAAACAGTCCCTGGGGTTGAGCCTACAAATTTCACCAGGCCAGTGCAGGTTTAGATTTGGTCATGTGGGGCTGGGCTCAAGACAGAAAAGCTGGTGCCCTGCCCTCCTCTACAGGAGAGGAAGACTCAACACAAACAATAGTGGCTGTCCCTCCAGACTTTGTCCTGAAGCCACTTAACTCGGTCTCTTCCTATATATCTCTGGCATCTTCTATGCTGCTATCCATCCGCTGGAGCCCAAGATAAGTGCCTAGGAGTGAGAAATTTTGTGCGAAGGCCCTTTAAGAGAACACCTATGTTTCCCCACAGCCTCCCATCTCACCTCGATGGACAAAATGCCCATGATTTTTCACAACCAGATGTGGTGGCTCTTGTTCCTGGCCCTGCTGCTCTGGGCTAGGGAGCTTGGTCTGGGGCTTGAACCCCTTGCTCCTCAGAGAGACATTTGCAGATGAGATATTTCTCCTGATTTTTAAACACCACAGGTGGGTGTGGGACATTTTTTGCATATCTGACCCTCCTACCAGTCTCAATATGCCTTCTTCTTTATATCCTTAGTTATAAGTTTTCTGTTCAGTTAGACTTCAGATGGTTCTCCATGTTGATTTTTTCTATGATTTAGTTGTAATTTTAATGTGGTCATGGGAGGAAGTTAGCACAGCATTTACCTACTCCACTATCTCTCATGTTAAATTATTCCTTTTAGGAATTTTAAAGTATTAGATAGTAGGCTTAAATCTTTCATCTATTTTGAGTTCATTTTTTGAACAATGTGAGGTAGGGGTCCACTTTTATATTTCTGCATGTAGTTATCTATTTTTTTTCAATAGACTATTTTTTCTCCATTGATTATTTTTGAGTTCCTTGTGAAATATTAGTAGATTATATATATGTGTATTTATAAACATATGTAAACATATATAAGCATATATAAACATATATAAACATATATCTATATGTTGATTTCAGGGCTATCTATTCTGGACCTCTGATGTATGTGTCTGTTTTTCTGACACTGCCATACTATACTAAGCAATTTAGCTATGAGTAGAGTCTAAATATAGGAAGTGTGATACCTCAGGCATTATTCACATTCTCATGATTACTTTGGTTACTTGGGGTCTTTGAAAGTTCCTATAAATTATAGGAATATTTTCTATTTCTATGAAAAATACCCTGGACATTCTAAAAAGGATTGCATTAAATAGATAGATGTTTATATGTAGTATAGACATTTAAACACTATTAATGTTTCTGACCCATGAACTCAGAATTGTCTTTTTTGTGATTTTGTCTTCTTTAAGTTTCTTTTATCAAAAGCTTATGATTTTCTTGTTTAGATCTTTAACTTCCTAGATTTAATTTATTTCTCAGTATTTTATTGTTTTTTTTATATGATTGTGAATGAGATAGTATTCTGTATTTTCTTTCATGTATTTTGTTTTCAATATACACAGATGATTTTCACATAGTGACTTTATGTTTTGCTACTTTAGTTACATTGATTAGTTACAACTGCTTTTTGGTTGTGTATTTAGAATTTTCTCTATATAAGATGATAACAATTGCAAATAAAGACAATTTTATTTTTTTTCTTTCTGATTTGAACACATTTTATTTATTTTCCATAGTTGTTCTCATTAAAACATTCAGGACTGTGTTGCATAACAATGATGACAAAGGCGACCCTTGTTTCATTATTTATCTTAAAAAAGTATTATTTTTTTTTAATGTCAAAGTTTCTATTAGAGTTGACATTTAATATTATTTTATATTACTTTCAGGTGTATAATATACTAGTTAGAAATTTATAAATTTTACCAAGTGATCCCCTCATATGGCCCTATATATACAATTTTTTTTTTGTTAGAAAGTTTTTTAAATTTTTTTATTAATTTTTATTATGGTGACATTGCTTAACAAAATCCAGTAAGTTTAAGGTGTACAATTTAACAATTAGGCATATATATATATATATATATATATATATATATATATATATATAGCACATTGTGTGTTCAGTGCCCACAGATTTCTTCCTGTCACCATATATTTTACCTCTTTTAACCCATTTACTTCCTCCATCCCCCATCCTCCTCTACCTTCTGGTAACCACTAATCTGTTGTCCATGTCCATGAGTCTCTGTCCTGCTTGTTTGTTGATTTTAGGTTTATATGCCACATATAAGTGAGATCATGTGATTTTGAACTTTTTCTTTTTGGTTTATTTTATTAGGCATGATTATCTCAAGGTCTATACATGTCACAAATAGCAGTATTTAAACTCTTCTTATGGCTGAGTAATAGTTCACTGTATATATGTATCAAAGCTTCTTTATCCAGTCATCCAGTTGTTTCCATGCCCTGGCCACCGTGAATAATACTGCTATGAACATCGGTGTGTAAATATCATATTGGATATGGATTTTCAAGACTTTGGAGTAAATACCCAGTAGAGGGGTTGCTGGATCATATACTGGATCAATTCTGATTTTTCCAGGAACATTCATACTGCTTTTCATAGTGGCTGTACAAATTTGCAGTCCTACCAGCAGTATATGAGGGTTCGTTTTCCCCAACCTCTCCAAAACTCGTTGTTACTTGTCTTGTTTATAATAGTCATTCTTAAAAGTGTGAGGTGATATCTCATTGTGGTTTTGATTTGCATTTCCCTAATAGCTAGTTATATTGAGCATCCTTTCATATATTTATTGGCAAGTTGTATGTCTTCTTGAGAGAAGATTCTGTTCAGATTCTCTGCCCATTTCTTGATTAGATCATTTATTTTATTGTTGTTATTGAGTTGTGTGAGTTTTTTCTATATTTTGAATATTAGGCCCTTATCAGAGGTGTTGCTTGCAACTATATTTTCCTATTCGATGGTTCTCTCTTTACCTTGTTGACGATTTCTTTTGCTGAGCAGAAGCATTTTAGTTTGATGTAATCCCATTCATTTATTTTAGCTTTTACTTCTCTTGCTTTTGAGGTCAAATTCATAAAATCCTTTTTCAGTCCAAGGTCTTTGAATTTATTTCCTATGTTTTCTTCTAGGTATTTTATTGTTTCAGGTCTTATATTTAGGTCCTTTATCTATTTTGAGTTAATTTGGCATGTGGTGATAGACAACAATCTAGTTTCATTCTTTTACAGGTGGCTTTCCAGCTTTCCCAGAAACATTTAGTGAAAAAGCTTTCCTTTCTCCATTATATGTTTTTGGCTTTTTTGTTGAAAATTATTTGCCCATATAAATATGAGTTTACTTCTGGACTCTCAATTCTGTTCCACTGGTGCACTTGTCTGTTTTGTTGCCAATACCATGCTGTTTTGATTACTGTCGATTTGTAGTATAATTTGAAGTCGGGCAGAGTGATGCCTCCAGCCTCATTCTTTTTTTTTTTTTTCAGGATGGCTTTGGCAATTCGAGGTCTTTTGTGCTTCTATACAATCTGATGATTTTTTGGTTAATTTCTTTAAAAAATGCCGATGAGATTTTGATGGGGATTGCATTAAATCTGTATAATGCTGTAGGTAATATGGTCATTTTAACTATGTTGATTCTTCCAATCCATGAACATGGAACATCTTTCTATTCCTTTGTATCTTCTTCAATTTCTTTTAATAGGGTTCTATAGTTTTTGTTATTTGGTCCATCACATGTTTTGCTAAATTTATTCCTAGGTATTTTATTCTTTTTGGTGCAATTGCAAAAGGAATTATTTTTTCCACTTCTTTTTCTGACACTTCGTTATTAGAGTAAACGAATGCTATGGATTTTTGAACGTTGATTTTGTATCCAGAAACATGACTGTATTTGCTTATTGTTTCTAGTAATGTTTTGTGGAGTCTTCAGGGTTTTCTATGTAGAGAATCATGTCATCCACAATTAGTGATAGGTTTATATCTTTGTTTTTTATTTGAATGTCTTTTGCATATTTTTCTTGTTTGCAATCACTAGAACCTCCAATGTAATATTGAATAACAGTGGCAATAGTGGAAACCTTGACTTGTTCCTTATCTTGGATGGAAGTTTTTCACCATAAAGTATAGTGTTGGCTGAGGGTTTTTCATATATGGACTTTATTATGTTCAGGCACTTTCCTTTGTTAAGTGTTTTGATCATAAATGGATGCTGTTTCTTTTCAAAGGCTTTTTCTGTATGTATTGATATGATCATATGATTCTTATTTTTTAATTTGTTTATGTCATGTATCACATTAATCAATTTGCATATTTTGAACAATCCCTGACCCTCTAGGAAGAAGCCCAGTTTATCGTGGTGTATAATCTTTTTAATATGTTGCTGTATTTGGTCCACTAGTATCTTATTTAGGATTCTTGCATCTGTGTTCATAAGAAATTTTGGTCTGTAGTTTTTTTTTCTTTGTGTTATCTTTACCAGGTTTTGGTATCGGAGTAATATTGACCTTGTAAAATGAGTTTGGCAGTATTGCTTCCTCTTCAATTTTTTGGAAGAGTTTCAGGAGAGTAGATATGAAATCTTCTTTGAATGTTTGGTAGAATTCACTGGTGAAGTCATCTGGTCTTGGACTTTTACTTTTTGGTAGGTTTTTTATAATTGTTATAATTTCCATACTGCTGATAGGTCTATTTAGATTTTCCAGTTTTTCTTGATTTTGTCTAAGATGATTATATTTTTCTAATTACTGGTCCATTTCTTCTAGGCTATTAAATTTGGTATTATATACTTTTTTGTAGTATTCTTGTATGATCCTTTGTATTTCTGCAGTATTTGTCATAATTTCCCCTCTTTCATTCCTGATTTTGTTTATTTGTGTCCTTTCTTTTTCTTTTCTTTAGCGAGTCTAGCCAAGGGTTTGTCAATTTTATTAACCTCATAGAACCAGCTCCTTGTCATATTTTTTTTTTATTTGTTTGTTTGTTTGTTTGTTTGTTTTCAATTTCAATTATTTCTGCTCTAAATTTGACAATTTCCTTCTGCTGACTTTAGGCTTCATTTGTTCTTCTTTTTCTAGTTTTTTTTTAAGATGAAGTGTTAGATTGTTTTGGGGCTCGATCTTTTTTTTTCTTCTTTTGACGTAGGTGTGTAATGATATGAACTTTCCTCTTATGATCGCTTTTGCCATGTCCCAAAAGTTTCAATTTGTTGTACTATCATTATCATTTGTTTCTATGTATCACTTGATCTCCCTTTTTATTTCTTCTCTGACCCAGTTATTCTTCTGTAGCATGTTGTTTAACCTCTGTGTATTTGTGGTTCTTTCTGATTTCTTTTTGCAGTTGACCTCTAGTTTCAAAGTATTATGCTCAGAGAATATGGTTGGTATGATTTCAACCCTCTTATATTTGTTGAGGTTCTCTCTGTGTCCCAGAATGTGGTCACTTCTTGAGAATGTTCCATGTGCACTAGAGAAGAATGTATAAGCAGTTGTTTGGGGATGGAAGGCTCTGAAAATGTCAGTTATGTCCAGATGTTATTTTCTTATTAATTTTCTGTTTGGATGATCTATCCACATCTGACAGTGGGATATCTAGGTCTTTTACTAAGATAATGTTTTGGTCTGTTTCTCCATTTAGTTCTGTTAGTAATTGATTTACATAATTTGGGGATCCCTGATTGGGAACATAGATATTAGTAAGTGTTATGCCTTCTTGGTGAATGATTCCCTTTATCATTATGAAGTGTCCCTCGGTATCTTTCTTTATCTTTTTTATTTTGAAGTCTATTTTGTCTGATATTAGTACTGTCACTACTGTTTTTCTCCGAATGCCATTTGCTTGAAATATCATTTTCCACCCTTTCACTTTGAGTCTATATTTGTCTTTGGAACTGAGATGTGTCTCCTGGACACAGTATATGGCTGTTTCTTTTTTTGGTCCATTTTGCAACTGTGTGCCTTTTTATTGGTGAGTTCAATCCATTCTGTAACTGTGTACCTTGCATTTAGGATTATTATTGAAGTATGAGGTCTTCTTATAGTCATTTCATCTTTTACTTTCTGGTAGCTTGGTGTTTCCATTGCTTCCTTGTCCTTGTGCTTCTCTTTTCTTTATTTTGGTTGGCTTTTGTGGGTTTTTCTTCTTGTCCTTTTTGTTTTATGTTATATATTTTGATTCTGAAGCTTTTGCATGTGGGTACCATTATGAATATGTAAAGAATAGTTTATATATATATATATATATATATATATATATATATATATACATACACACACACACACACACACACACACACACACGTACACAGTCTTTCATTTTCTTCAGCACAAATCTTTTGAGAATTTGGATCTTCGAATCCTCCCTTTTCAGTAATTGTTTTCTCAATTTGTTCTTATGTGTACTGAACGTTCATTACTATCTTGTTATAACAATTATCTTTTTATTATTTAAGTTTTAATGCCCTTTTCTTAGTAAGGGTTACACTCTTCTGCTTGTATTTGCCTGATAGTCACTTTACTCCTAATCGTGTTCTTTTTTGTTTTCATTTTGTTTTAAGTGAACTGTTGCCTTTCAGTATTTCCTGTAGTGCAGACCTCATAATGGAGAATTCCTTCAATTTTTATATGTCTGGAAAAGTCTTAATTTCTCCTTCATATCTAAAGGAGAGCTTAGCTGGATACATTTTTCTAGGCTGGTAGTTTCTTTTCCTTAATAGCTTAAATATTTGATTTCATTCTTTTCTGGCTTGTAAGGTTTGTGCTGAGAACTCCAACAATTATTTAATGGATTTACCTTTATAAATTACTGTTTTTTTTTCTCTATGGCTGCCTTGAGAATTCTGTTTTAGTCATTGATGTTTTATAATTTTAATACAATGTGTCTTGGTGATGGCCTTTTTGGGTTGAGATAATTGAGTGTTCTGTTGATTTCTTGAGATTCAAACCCCAGCTCATTCCTTAGATTTGGGAAATTCTCATCAACTATTTGTCTGAAAATGCTTTCTAATCCTTGTTCCTTTTCCTCTCCTTCAATAATGCCCATTATTTTTATATTTCCTCTCTGGATGGTATCAGTTAGTTCTTGTATTTCTCTTTCATTATTTTTTATTCTTTGGTTTCTCTGTTCTTTCTTCTGATTTATTTCTAGATTTCTGTCTTTGGTATCACTGATCCTTCCTCCCATTTGGTTGACTTTATTTCCCAAGCTTATTATTTCATTTTTCAACTCTTGCAGTGTGTTCTTCGTCTCCAGAAGTTCTATTATGTTCTTTTTGAGGGTTTCAATATTATTGTTGTGCTCATCTAGTTGTTTTTGCAGTTCTTAAAATTGTTGATTTGAGTTGTTTTGGATCTCATTGAGATTTTTCAGAAATATCGCCCTGAATACTCGGTCATTTAAGTCACTTATTTCTATGTCTGTAAGCTTATTTTCTGGAGATTTTTCTCTTTCTTTCTGAGATGCATTGTCACCTTGGTTGTTCATGGTGTTTAATGGGCTATTTTTCTGCCTGGGCATTAATGGAAATGTATTCTGCTTTTTTTACCCAAAAGATTTATCATGTGAGATTCGTCTTTAACCGGTTGCAAAGAAGCATTTTTCTTTTAGCTTCCAGTAGGTGGCGTCTAAGCCTCTTAGATCCCTGCTTTATATATAGCTTTAAAAATGCGTTTCTATTTTCTGATAGATATTTAATTATGCTTGCTACTCTTAGTTTCAGTCCCTGTCAGTGTTAGCAACAGTTTTGGTAGCATTTGCTTAGATTCCCCTGGGGCCCGGGAGTGTTCTGTCTCAGAGGGTATGGCGGGAGGGGCCCTCTGAGTTAGGGTTGGGGGCTGCAGCTCAGCCTTGGTTTTACAATCACAGTTGGTAAAAGTCAACTGTTGTTTCTCTGCCAACCGCTTCTCTGCTTTCTGCCCTGACGACTGGGCCCTGCAGCCAGGCGGCCACTGGGAGGTTGCAACGTTCCCAGGCAAGGCTGTTCAGGGAATTCACTACACAAACCTGCCGCTCCTTCTCTTCTCCCCCTCCTCCTGCAGGGAGCTCACACGGCTCCATGAGGTAGCTTCAGTCTCAACTGTGTTTGCTCCAATTTCTCTGGGGCCCCACAGTGATCGGTCTCAGAGGGTATGTGGAGGAGAGTTCCTCTGGGCTGGGAGTTGGGGGTTGAGGCTCAGCCTTGGATTTTCTCTGCGGTCCCATCCTGTTCCTCTGCTTTCTGCTTTGAAGGTTGAGCCCTGCTGCCAGCTGCTTATAAGTTCCTGCACTTCCAGGCAGAGTTGTTCAGGGAAGCCGCCACATCTTCACCCCTCCTCCTCCTCCTACAGGGAGCTCCGGCGGCTGTGGGAGGCAGCTTCTTTGTCTCTCAGTCCACTGCCCAACATCTGGGGTTCTGACCTGTAGTAGTTCTTATGCACAGATCTCACGCTCAGACTTGCTGGTGTGCAGTTTGGGTGATTTATACATATATATATGTGTGTGTATGTATGTGTATATATATACATATATATATATATATATATATATATATGTATATATACACACACACACACACACATACATATATTTGTTCTTTTTGCTCTGTGTGGTCCTTATCTCCATTCCCCTTTGCAGATTCAGATCTTTATTTCCTCTTCTTTTCTATGTTTGTTGTCTCACATTGTCCTTGTTTATGCTGTATGTTCCTTTCTGTGTTGTGATAGCTGTTGTTTTTCTTTTTGAAGTTTTTTTAAACTTTATCCATTATATAATATTTAAGCTTATAAATACCCTGTTCTTAATAAGAGTTGCACTTTTCTGTTACTGTCTTCTTGTTAGTCATGTTACACACAGTTTTGTATTTTTTTTTATCCTTTTGTTTCAGGTAGAGTAACTCCCTTCAGTATTTTCTAGTATGCAGGACTTGTGATAGAACATTCCTCCAGTTTTCATATGTCTGAAAAGGTCTTTATTTCTCCTTCATATATAAAAGAGAGTTTTGCTGGATATATTATTCTTGGCTGTTAATTTCTTTCTTTCAGTAATTTAATATTTGATTTCACTCTCTTCTAGCTTGTAAGGTTTGTGCTTAGAAGTCTGATGATATCTACTGTTCTTTTCTTTTTTTTTCTTAATAGGTTGCTCTCTTCCATGGCTGCCTTGAGAATTCTCTCTTTGTCATTAGTTTTGACAATTTTAATATAATGTGTGTTGGAAAAGACCCTTTTGGGTTGAGATATTTGGGTGTTATGTTTGCTTTTTGGATCCAAAGATCCAGTTCTTTCCATGGGTTTGAAAAAATGTCGATGTTATTATTATTTTTAATATGCTCTCTGTTCCCTTCTCCCTCTCTTCTCTTTCTGGTATACCCATTATTCTGCTGTTGCTTTTTCTCATGGTGTCAGAAATTTCTTATAGAGTTCTTTCCTTCACTTTGAAATTTCTCTCTTCTTCCTTCTGTGTAATTTCCAGATTTCTGTCTTCAATATCACTAATTCTTTCCTCCATCTGGTCAGCTCTATTTACTAGGCTGGCCTTTTCATTCTTTATCTTTTTTAGTGAGCTCTTCTTCTCCAGAAGTCCTATTTGGATCTTTTTTATAGTTTCAATATCTTCAGTAATGCATTCCTGTTATTCATTGATTTTGTTTCTGAGTTCATTTTCTTGTATCTCGAGTTTTTTCAGAAGTGCAATCTTGTTTTTTTTTTCTGCCACTTAAATCTCATATTTCTATAACTTTAAGCTTATTTTCTAGAAATTTTTATTTTAATATTTTGAACTGTCTTGTCATCTTGATTTTTCATGCTGTTTGATAAAATACGTCTCTGCTTAGGCATTAATGGGAATGTAATCCGCTTTAAAAAAATTGCTACACACTGATCTCTCTTTAGCAAGTTGATAAAAAGGGTTTTTTCTTTTGATTTTCAGTAGCTGGCATTCAAGTCTCCTCCACTGCTGAAGCCTGATCTGTGTTGAGGTTAAGAATGCTTTATTTTCTCCCTCTGGAAAGGTATGTATCTCTTCTGCGACCAGGTAGCATCGGTCCTAGGTTTCCCCCCCGACTTTTGGGAGAATATGAATGCCAATGGGAGTCTGAGCCTGTGAAAAGGCCCTGAAGCCCCATTACTGCTTTAAGTGTCAGTTGCAATGCTTTGTTGCTTCTTTGTGAATCAGCCTGATTGTATTGGAGTGGGGTGAATTAGGAGAGACCTGCTTTGTGTGTGACTGTTTTCCTTCTTTTATTGCTGTCTCAGTCTTCAACTGCTTTTTGTTGATATCTCCTCCCATATCTCTGGGACCAGCTGCTATGTAATTTCAGTTCTGGTTGTGCAATATCCCTTGTGGTTTGATTCTCATGATAGGAGGGTAAAGTTGGTGGAGGGCACACTCTGGGATGTTGGGGGATGGTTTCCAGACTCCAAGTCTCAGCTTCCTGCTTGGCAATGGCAGTTGCTAAGATACAGCTGTCACCACTCCATGCTCTGTCTCTGCCCTGCTCCCTGGGTTCTGCTGCTGGATAGAGAATGCTTATCTTTCAGGCAAGACTGTTTGAGACTTTAAAGAACATTGCTGTTTTCCGCTCCCCCTCACTCTACTGAGAGATCTGGGCTGCTTTCTGCAGCACCTGGCTCTCTCCCATTGCTTTTCTATCTCATGAGCTTGAATACTCCAGATCTCTCAGATGTGCTTATGTGCTGATTTGGTATTATTTGTTTAGAGGTAGGTGTTCAGCTCCATGTAGTTTCAAGAGGAAAGATCAGGGGAGATCCCTCATACTGCCATGCTTCTGATATTCTAAAAAACTACGTATAATATTATTGACTATATTCTGTATGTTAAATTTCATCTCCCTGTGACTATTTTGTAACTATCAATTTTTACTTTTTAATCTCTTCAACCTTTTCCACTCAGCCCCCAATCCCTCTCCCATCTTACTACAAATGGTAATATTTTATTTTTTTATAACCGAGTAATATTACATTGTATATATGTGCCACCTCCTTTTTATTCAATCATTTGTTGATTGCTTTCATATCTTGACTATAGGGAACAGTGCTGCCATGAATAGGTGCATAAATTTTTAAAAGTAGTGTTTTGTTTTGTTTTAGGGGTTTTTTTTTTTTTTTTTGGCTAAATACCCAGAAGTGCAATTGCTAAGTCAAAAGGAAATTCTATTTTTCATTTTTTGAGGAAAGTTCCAACTGTTTTCCATAGTGGCTGTACTAATTTACAATTCCACCAACAGAGTACAAGGGTTCTCTTTTCTCCACATCTTCACCAACATCTGTTGCTTTCTGATTTATTAATGATAGCTATTCTGACAGATGTGAGGTAATATCGTATTGTGGTTTTAATTTGCATTTCTCTGATGATTAGTGATGTTGAGCATCTTTCCATAGGTCCATTGGCCATCCATATTTCCTCATTGGAGAAAGGGCATTCTGGTACTCTGTCCATATTTTAATTGGATTGTTTGTTTCCATGTTGTTGAGTTGTATAAGGCCTTTATAATTTTTGAATATTAACCCCTTGTCAAAGGTATCATAGGCAAATACCTTCTCCCATTCTGTAAGTTGTCTTTTCATTTTGTGAATGATTTTCTCTGTGGTGCAGAAAACTTTTCAGTTTGATGAAGTCCTATTTGTTTATTATTTTTTTTCTTTTGAAACCTTTGTTCAAGAATATATATTAGAAAAAAATTACTGAAGCAATACCAGATAGTTTACCGTCTATGTTTTCTTCTAGGAGTTTTATGGTTTTGGGTTTTACTTTTAGGTCTTTAATCCATTTTGAGTTAATTATTTTATATAGTCCAAGAAGATGGTCCACTTTTATTGTTTTGCATCTATCTGTCCAGTTTTTCCAACACTATCTGTTGAAAAGACTGTCTCTACCTCATTGTATATTTTTGCCTCTTTTGTCATATATTAAGTTAGCATATAGGCATGAATTTATTTCTGGTCTCTTTTATTTTGTTCTATTCCTCTTGTGTTTGTTTTTATGCCAGTACCATGCTGTTTTTATTACTATAACCTTGTAGTATAGTTTGACATCAGATAATGTGATACCTACAACCTCATTCTTCTTTATCAAGATCACTGCGGCTATTTGGGATTTTTTTATGGTTACATATTAATTTTTGGATTATTCTAGTTCTCTAAGAAATGCCATTGATATTTTATAGAAATTACATTGAATCTCTAGGTTGCTTTAGGTAATATGGACATTTTAACAATGCTGATTCTTCCTTCCTGTGAGCATGGTATATGCTTCCATTTATTTGTATCTTCTTCAATTTATTATTTTAATGATTTATAATTTCTGAGAACAGCTCCTTTACCTCCTTGGTTAATTTAATTCCTAAGTATTTTATTGTTTTTAATGCAATTTTACATGGGATTTTTTTTTAAATTTCTCTCTCTGATAGTTCATAATTCATGTATAAAACTGCAACTGACTTCTGAATATTAACTTCATATCTTGCTACTTCACTGAATTTAATGTTAAGTTCTAACAGTTTTGTTAGAATTTTAAGGGAGTTCTATGTATATTATATCATTTTCAAATAATGACAGTTTTATTTCTTTTTAAAATTTGGATGAATGCCTTTTATTTCTCTTTCTTGTCTGATTGCTCTAGCTAGGATTTCAAATACTATGTTAAATAAGAGTGGTAAAAGTGAACATCCACGTCTAGTTCTTGATCTTATGGAAAATGCATGTAGCTTTTTCTTGTTGAGTATAATGTTAGCTGTAGGTTTGTCATATATGGCTTTTATTATGATGGAGCATGTTTCCTCTATCACAAATCTGCTGACAGTTTTTGTCATAACAGATGCTGTAGTTTGTTAAATGCTTTTTCTGCTTCTATTGATATAATCATATGATTTATATCTTACAATTTGTTTATGTGGTGTATCACATTAATTGATTTGTAGATACTAAATTTACTTTTCATATTAGGGCTAAATCTGACTTCATCGTGGTGTATGATATTTTTAATGTATTGTTGAATTTGTCTTGCTAATATTTTGTTGAGGAGTTTTTGTATCAATGTTCATTAGAGATATTGGCCTATAATTTTTTTTAAAATGGTCTTTGGTTTTGGAGTCACAGTAATGGTGGCCTTGTAACAAAGATTTTGAGAGACGTCTCTCCTTCTGAATTTTTTGAAATAGTTTGAGAATAGGTTTTAATTTTTCTTTGAATATTTGGTAAAATTTACCTATGAAACCATTCTCTGCAGGACTTTACTTTTTTGAAAGTTTTTTCATTACTGATTTGATTTTGTTAGGAATTGGTCAATTACGATTTCTGTTTCTTCTTGACTCAGTCTTTGGAGGTTGTATGTTTTTAGAAATGTATTCATTTTTTTTCCATATTATCCAATTTGTGGCATATAATTGTTTGTAGTATTTTCTTGTGAACCTTTATATTTTTCGGAGTTTATCGCTATTTGACCTCTTTCATTTCTGATTTTACTTATTTTGTTTCTTTTTTCTTGATGAATCTGTTTAAAGGTTTATTAATTTTGTTTAGCCTTACAAAGTACCAGCTTTTGGTTTATTGATATTTTGTGTTTTTTTAGACTTTATTTTGTTTTATTTCCACTCTGAGTTTTGTTTACTGTTTTTTTCTAATTCCTTTAGATATAAGGTTAAGTTGTTTATGTGAGATTTTTCTTGTTGATTTATGTAGGCCTGTCATACTATAAATTTCTCTCTTAGGACTGCTTTTGCTGTGTTTCGTAGATTTTAGGCATTGTGTTTTCATTTTTATTTGTCTCCAGGTATCTTTTGATTTCCTCTTGATCTCATGGTTAACCCATTTATTGTTTAGTAGCATGTTATTTAACCTCCACATGTCTTTGTATTTTTCCAATTTTTTTTTTCTGTATTTGATTTCTTGTTTTATATTATTGTGCTTGGAGAAGACACTTGATTTAAATATTCTTAAATTTATTAAGGCTTGTTTTTTGGCCTAACATGTGGTCTATTCTGGAGGATGTTCCATGTGCACTTAAGAAAAATGTATGTTTTGCTGCTTTTTGGTGACGCACTCTGAAAATACCAATTAAATCCATCTAGTCTAATGTGTAATTTAATGCTGCTGTTTTCTTGTTGGTTTTCTGCCTGAAAGATGTCCATTGGTGTAATTATTGTGTCAAAGTCCCCTATTATGAGTCTGTTACTGTCCATATATTCTTATTAACAAATAAAATCTATGATTTCTAGGCCATAATACTATTTACTTAGAGCTAATAAATATTTTAAAAATCTTAAACTATAAATATCCACTTAATAATAACTATTTACATAGTACTTAAAATATACTAGAGACTCTACTAAATGCTTTACATACACCATTTTACTTAATTTTTCATTGCCCTTGTGAGGAACATTTCATTATTCTGATAAATTTACATGTGAGGACAGATGACACAGAGAAGTTAAATAACTTGTTCAAGATTATAAAACCAATAAGGGGTAGACGTAGTATTCAGACAGATACATTGGGTTTTCAGAGTCCATGTACTTAATATCTACACTATATTTTCTTACTCCTGATTTGTTTAGCTAAATCACTTAGCTTCTTATTACTTTAGTTTTTTTTTAAATTTCTTGAATAATAATACTTGCTTGTTGATCAAAAATATTCAAAAAACATTAAACAGACCAATAGACATAAAGTAGCTTTTTAAAAATTAAGTTATATATATCTAAATTTCCAACATGACCTAGAGAGTGTTATGTCAGGTGAAATAAGTCTGATAGAGAAAGACAAATACTATATGGTTTCAATTATATGTGGAATCTAAACAAAACAAAACAAACAAAATAAACCAAAATAAAAACAGGCTCATAGAAGCAGAGATCAAACTTATGATTGCTAGAGGGAAGTCGTGTAGGTGGACAGGCAAAAAAAGGTAAAGGGAAATATAGTCAATAATACTATGATAATTTTGCACCATGATAGAGGACATTTAGACTAAATGAGGTGATCACATTGTAGGGTGCACACATGTCAAATAACTATGTTGTACACCTTAAATGAATGCAATATTAAATAACAACTATATTTAAATAAAAAACAAAATAAAATTAAATGAAATAAAAATGAGTAAATAAATAAATAAATAAATAAATAAATAAATAAACAGAAAAAACTAGAGTCCAAGTTCTGATAGAAGCTTCATTTTCTTTTCATCCATCCATCCTTCATCTATTCATCCATTATTTTTTCTTTATTCATTATACTCTATTCTGGCCACTCTGAGTCATCCAAAATAGATAGCAACCCAAATCCTGTCTTCTCAAAAGCTAAGGCCCAGTGACTAACTACAAGAGACTCCATGATTTCCTAGGTTTTTCCATTCATATTTTTAAACCAGCACAGTCTCAATGAGTTAACAATTTACCATGCATAGAGAAATATAAAGGTTTATGATAAAAAATGTAGTCCTTGTCCTTCAGGAGCACACATGATGCTACTAACTTTTTATTCAAATACATCATAAAGTAAATATAGCTTAAAATACATTGATATTTTATATTTAAAAATGATTGAAATGTGCCAATTTTTTTACATGTGCAAAAAACATGTTATGAAAAATTGCAATATGGCTTGAATTATAGAAACTAACCACCAGTACCCTCCATGTAGCACATACCACATTATGAACATCTTGAATATTCATAATCATTGAATTATTGCTTATAAATAGTTTAGAGTTTTTTCCTTCCCAAGGAACATATGTTCCTTGGGAACACAAAGGTGCTTACAATTGGACTTGTGCATTGCTCTTTATTTGCCTCTAATGTTCTGTCCTACCTCACCTTTTTAAGGACCAGTGTAAAGGCTGTTTTCTCATTGTGGCTGAGATCTGGAGTTAGGCTATAACTCTAAAATTTAGGACTTTTATGTTAATTGATAATTCTGGTGTTCAGATGTTTGATGTGGGCCTCATTATCACTATAACAAACAGTTATATCTATCCCAGACAAATGTCTATGTCACTTAATTTGAAAGGAAGTAGGTATCTCTCTGAACCTCAAGGATAACTCAAAAAAAAAAAAAGAATCACATTATTTAGCAACCATACACTTTATAATAGTCTTTTTAAAAGTAACCCTTGTCTTTTCCCGTTGTAATACCTCAAGTCCTAAAGAGCTATTGAGAGTTTAAAACTGTTGGTACTAGAATTACCAACCACTCTTATCATGAACATCTCTTATTCTAGGATTTTGTACAGAGCTGAATTGTGGGTTATCTAGTGATAATCCAAGATATCATCAAATGAGGTATTGGGGATTGTAGAAAGAGAAGAATTATGGAATACTATTTCAGACTATTTGTAATATTTACAAACACCTTTCCCCTAAAATATGTAAGGAAAAATACCTGAAGAGAGCAAACTTTAGATATTTAAGTATAAATTTTGACTCTGATCTTACATAGAAAAAAATATTATTTTGTCTTCATTCTACCACATCCTTCTAAATCTCTTTCTTTCTCTCCCACCAATCTCTCTCTCTCTCTCTCTCTCTCTCTCTCTCTCTCTCTCTCTCTCTCTCTCTCTCACACACACACACACACACACACACACACACACACACAGCATCATAACACTGGTAAGATTTTTTAAAATATAAATAATACCGAACAAGTAACTAATTCTCTACCTTGAGAAATTTTATTTTTTCTAGAAAAAGAAATGTTTCAATCCAAGCAAACAATCAAGATAAATCAGCAATACATGTTTTTTTTTTTTCTAAATTGATATCCAACACAGGGAAGATGACCAAAGACAGTACTAATATGGTTGATTGAGACTATTGCCTCTAAATATGGGAAAAGTTATGATTTAATGTTTCTGGGGTTAATTTAAAAAATCAAAAGGGACAATGTTGAAATGTACTTTTTATCTATCTATCTATCTATCTATCTATCTATCTATCATCTATCATCTACCTATCTATTATCTATCCATGTACTATTTATTTTTATTATGATGCAATTAAAGAAATCCAGTAAGTTTCAGGTGTACAATTCAAAAGTAAGGCATACATATATATCACATTGTGTGTGTTCACCGCCTATAATGAGATTTCTTTCTGTCACCACATATTTGACTCCTTTTAGCCCATCTACCTCTCCCCACCCTACCTCAGGTAACCAATAATCTATTGTACTTGTCCATGAGTCACTGATTTTTTGTCCTGTTTGTTGCTTTTAGTTTTATATCCCATATATAAGCAATATCATGTGGTTTTCAACTTTTTCTGTCTGGC
The DNA here is from genome assembly GCA_028627145.1 of Eidolon dupreanum. Taxonomy (NCBI): domain Eukaryota; kingdom Metazoa; phylum Chordata; class Mammalia; order Chiroptera; family Pteropodidae; genus Eidolon; species Eidolon dupreanum. Next base: position 43,038,911 of record CM053505.1, read on the forward strand.
TTATTTTGCTTAGTATGATTATCTAAAGGTCCATCCATGCATTTGCAAATGGCCATATTTCATCTCTTCTTACAGCAGAGTAATAATCCCTTGCATATATATACTACAGTTTCTTTTTCCAATTATCTATTGCAAGGTACTTCAGTTACTTTCACATCTTGGTCACCGTGAATAAAGTTGCTATGAACATTGGTGTGCAAATATCATTTTGGATATGGGTTTTCAAGTCTTTGGGGTAAATACCCAGTAGAGAGATTGCTGGATCATACAGTAGATCAATTCTTAGTTTTTAGAGGAACCTCCATATTGTTTTTTGTAGTGGCTGTAACAATTTGCAGTCCCACCAGCAGTGTATGAGGGTTCCGTTTTCTCCACATCCTCTCCAACAATTGTTATTACTTGTCCTGTTGATAACACATATTCTAACAGGTGTGAGATGGTATCTTATTATGGTTTTCATTTGCATTTCCCTAATAGCTAGTGAAGGTAAGCATCCTTTCATACTTTTGCTGGCTATTTGTATGTCTTCTTCAAAGAAGTGTCTGTTCAGGTCCTCTGCCCATTTTTTTAATTAGGTTGTTTATGTTGTTGTTGTTGTTGTTGTTATTGTTGTTGTTGTTGAGTTGTTTCAGTTCTTTGTAATATTTGGATATTAAGCTCTTACTGGAGGCATTGCTTGCAAATATATTTTCCCATTCAGATGGTTGTCGCCTTATCTTGTTGGTGGTTTCTTTTGCTGTGCAGAGCTTTTTAGTTTAATGTGGTCTCACCCATTTATTTTTACTTTTACTTCCTTTGACTTTGAGGTCAAATTTACAAAATCATTTTTAAGTTCAAGGTCCATGAGTTTAGTTTCTGTGTTTTCTTCTATGCAGTTTATTGTTTCAAGTCTTATATTCAGGTCCTTAATCCATTTTGAGATATTTTTGGTGTGTGGTGATAGACAACAGTCTAGTATCATTCTTTTGCAGATGGCTTTCCAGTGATCCCAGTACCATTTATTGAAGAGACTTTTCTTTCTCCACTGTATGTTTTTGGCTTTTTTTTCTGTCAGAAATTAGTTGCCTATATACACATGGACTCTCAACTTTGTTCCACTGGTCTGTGTATCTGTTTTTCAGCCAATACCATGTCATTTCAATTATTGTTGCTTTATTGTATAATTTGAAATTAGACAGAGTGATGCATACAGCCTTATTCTTCTTTCTCAGGATGGCTTTGACAATTGAGAGATTTTGGTGCTTCCATGAAATCTGATTATTTATTGTTCTTTTTCTTTAAAAAAAATGCTGATGAGACTAAGATAAGAATTACAATAAATCTGTATAATATTTTAGGTATGAAGTCATTTTAACTATGTTGATTCAATCTAAGAACACGGAATATCTTTTTCATTTCTTTGTATCTTCTTCAATATCTTTTAGTAGGGTCTTATAGTTCTCATTATATAGGTCCTTCACATGTTTCATTAAATTTATTACTAGGTATTTTATTCTTTTTGTTGCAATTGCAAATTTCCACTTCTTTTTTCTGACAATTAATTATTAAGTATAGGAATGCTATGGTTTTGTGAACATCAATTTTGTGTCTGGAAAATTTACTGTATTTCCTTATTATTTCTAGTAGTGTTCTTGTAAAGTCTTTAGGATTTTCTATATAGAGAATCATGTCACCAGCAAATAGTGACAGTTTGACTTCTTCATTTTCTATTTGTTTGCCTTTTATATCTTTTTCTTGCCTGACTGCATTTGCTAGGACCTACAATGTTACCTTGAATAACAGTGATAATAATGGAAAGCCTTGTCTTGTTCCTGAACTTAGAGAGAAGGCTTTAGTTTTTCACCATTCAGTATAATGTTAGCTGAAAGTTTGAAATATGTGGCCTTTATTATGTTAAGGCACTTTCCTTCTATACCAATTTTGTTAAGTATTTTGATCATAAATGAGTGCTATATTTTGTCGAAGGCTTTTTCTGCATCTATTAATATGATCATATGATTCTTATTGTTTAATTTATTTGTGTGGTGTGTCACATTATTATATTTGCAAATGTTGAACCATCCCTGTGACCTTCAGGTAAAGCCTCCTTGATTGTGGTGCATAATCTTTTTAATATGTTGCTGTACTTGGTTCACTATATTCTTATTTAGAATTTTTGAATAAAGGTTCATGAGAGTTATTGGTCTGTAGTTTTCTTTTTTTGTGTGTTATCTTTATCATGTTTTTGCATCAGAGTAATAATGGCCTCATGAAATGAGTTGGGAAGTATTTCCTCCTGATCAAATTTTTGAAAGAAGTTGAGAGAAATAGGCAGTAACACTTCTTTGAATGTTTGGTAGAATTCACTGGTGAAGCCATCTGGTCCTGGACTTTTACTTTTTGGTAGGATTTTAATGATTGTTTTTAATTCAATATTGATGATCAGTCTATTTAGATTTTCCAGTTCTTCTTTATTTGGTCTGAAAAGGTTGCATCTTTCTAAGTACTTGTTTATTTCTTCTAGGTTATTAAATTTTGTGTTATGTATTTTTTCATCATATCATTGTATAATCCTTTGCACTTCTGCAGTGTCTGTCATCATTTCTCTTCTTTCACCCCTGATTTTGTTTATTTGTGTCCTTTCTCTTTTTCCTCTAGTGAGTCTAGCCAGGGGTTTGTCCATTTTGTTAGCATTCTCAAAGAACCAGCTCTTTGTTGCATTTATTTTTTCTATTTTTTTCTTCAATTTTTTAAAATTCTGTTCTAATTTTGATTATTTCTTTACTTCTGCTGACTTTAGGCTTCATTTGTTCTTCCTTTTCCAGTTTTTTTTTTTTTTTTAAGATGAAGCATTAGTTTGTTTATTTAGTCTCTTTCTTGTTGTTTTTTTTAATAGGCTTGTAATAATATGAACTTTCCTCTTATGACCGCTTTTGCCATGTCCAAAAGTTTTGATGTGTTTTACTATCATTATCGTTTATGTCTATGTACATCTTAATCTCTCTTTTTATTTCTTTCCTAACCTAGTCATTCTTCAGTATCATGTTGTTTAACCTCCACATATTTGTGGTTCTTCCCACTTTCTTTTTACAGTTGATCTCCAGCTTCAAAGCATTATGATCAGAGAATATGGTTGGTAGGATTTAAACCCTCTTATATTTGTTGAAGCTATCTCTGTGTCCCAGTATGTGGTCAATCTTTAAGAAAGTTTTATGTGCACTAGAGAGGAATGTGTAAGCAACTGTTTGGGGATGAAAGTTTCTGTAAATGTCATTTATGTGCAGTTGGTCTAATGTGTCATTTACGGATGTAATTTCCTTATTGATTTTCTGTTTTGATGATCTGTCCATATTTGACAGTGAGGTATTTCGGTTCCCTACCATGATAGTGTTTTGGCTTGTTTCTCCCTTTACTGCTGGTAGTAATTGCTTTACATATTTCAGGGCTCCATTATTGGGAGAATAGATATTAATAAGTGCTATGTCTTTTTTGGTTCAAGATTCCCTTTATCATTATGAAGTATCCCTCAGTCTCTCTCTTTACCTTTTTTACTTTGAAATCTATTTCATCCAATATTAATACCACTACTCCTGCTTTTCTCTGAATTCTATTTTTTTGAAAGGTCATTCTCTACTCTTTCACTTTGAGTCTATATTTGTCTTTGGAACTGAGATGTGCCTCCTAGAGTCAGCACATGGTTGCGTTTTGTTTTATGATCCAATCTGCACCTCCGTGCTTTTCTAATTTGTAAATTCAGTCCACTTACATTTAAGGTGATTATTGAAATATGAGATTTCCTGTAATAATTTTATATTTTGCTTTCTGGTAGTTTGGTGTTTACATTGTTTCTTTATCTTTGTGTGTCTGTTTTTTAAAATTTTATTTTAGTGTGTTTTGTCAGTTTTCCCTCTTGTCATTCTTCTTTTATGTTATGTACTTCAGTTCTGAATCTTTAGTGTTTGGTTACCATTACAAATATGTAGAATATATTTCATATATATCTATTTTCTTCTGTATATCTTATCTACATTCCCTTTTGCTAATATAGATCTTTGAACCCTCCCTTTTCTGTCATTTTTGTCACTATGTATGCTGAACACTCATTACGATCTTCCAATAGCAAATCTCTTCTTATTGTTTAAACTGAAAATGCCCTGTTCTTAATAAGGGTTGCATTCCTCTGTTTCTCCCTGCTAGTCACCTTATTCATAGTTATGTATTTTTTGTCATATTGTTTTAGGTAAGTTGACCCCTTTGAGTATTTCCGGTAATGCAGGGATCATACTGGAGAATTCCCTTAATGTTGTTTGTCTTGAAAGTTCTTTATTTCCCCTTCATATCTGAAGGAGAGTTTTGCCAGGTACATAATTTTTGGCTGGTAGTTCCTTTCTTTTTATAAATTGAATAGTTAATTCCACTCCTTTTTTGCTTGTAACTTTTGTGCTGAGAAGTCCGATGCTAATCTAAGGTTTTCTTTTTTAGATTACAGTTTTCTCTGCCTTCCCTGAGAATTCTTTGTTATTTGTTTTTGAATATTTTAACATAATATGTCTTGGAGAAGGCCTTTTTGGGTTGAGATGATTGGGTGTTCTGTTGACATCTTGAATTTTAAGCTCCAGTTCATTCCTTTGATTTGGGAAATTCTCATCAAGTATGTGTCTCAGAATATTTCCTATTTTTCTGCTCCCTTTTCTCCTCTTTGAGAATTTCCATTATTCTGATGTCTCCTTACTGATGATATAAGCTAGTTCTTGTATTTCTCTTTCATTATTTTCCCTTCTTTGATTTCTCTCTTTTTCCTTTTGACTTACTTCTAGATTTCTGTCTTTGATATTACTGATCCTTTCCTCCATTTGGTCAACTCTATTTCCCAAGCTTGCTATTTATTTTTCATCTCTTGCAGTGTGTTCTTCATTTCCAGAAATTCTATTTGGTTATTTTTGGGGGTTTTGATTTCCTTTTTAAAAAACTCATTTTACTGATCTAGTTGTTCTTTTTTTCTTTTTCAATTCTTGGAATTGTTGATATGAATTATTTTGTATCTCATTGATTTTTTTCAAAAGTACCACTTTGAATTTTCTGTCATTTAAGTCACAAATCTCTATGTCTTTAAGCTTATTTTCTGGAGATTTTTCTTTTTCTTTTTGAGATGCCTTGTCACTTTAGTTGTTAATGGTGTTTAATGGATTATTTCTCTGGTCGGGCATTAATGGAAGTGTGTTCTGTTTTTTGTTTTTGTTTGTTTGTTTGTTTTTCAAAAAGATTCAGTATATAAAGATTTCTCTTTGTCCTGTTGCTAAGAAGGCATTTTTCTTTTGGTTTCCATTAGGTGGCATCTAAGCTTTTTGAATCCTTACTTTATATAATGTCTTAATAATGCCTTTTTTTCATATAAATATTCAATTGCTCTCACTACCCTCAGTCTCCATCCCTGTCAGTTTTAGGGACATTTTCAGTAGCACATGCTTAGATTTTCCTGGGACTCTGTGGTGTTAGCTCTTAGAGAATATGGGGGTGGGGATTTTGCCTGGTTTGAAGCATAGGTTCTTTGACTCAGCCTCTCATTTTGCAGCCTCAGATGGTAACAATCAACTGTTGTTTCTTTGCCATCTCTAACTCTGCCATCCCTACTCCTCTTCTTTCTGCCCTGATCTTTGGGCACTGCCGCTGTGTGGACCTCACAGCTCTCTCAGGTAGGGCTGTTCACAGAACCTGCTTTGCCTTTTCCCCTCCCCCTCCTCCTATACGTAGCTCCAGCTGCTGGGGTAGATTCTTTGTTTCTACCAGTCTCCTGATTGTATCCCTGAGTTCTGTCCTGCGGTAGCTCTTATTCATGAATCCTTTTCTCAGACATGCTTGTGTGAAGGTTGGGTGTTTTTTGTTGAATTTTAGATATTGAGTTTATTTTTGTTTGAAATGCACTTTAGTTTGGTGTTGATGACTCTCAAAGCTCAATCTCCAATCTTGACTTCTCCTATGAGTTTCAATCTGCATTTTTAATTCACTTTGAAGGTATGCCCACCTTCTTTCTATTTTTTTTAATGATTATCATTTTTCTGTCATCCAAACTCAACACTAGCCATCGCTCAACTATAAAAAATCTTATGGATTCCATCACTACATGAGTGCTAATATTTATTCTCTCCTCGTTCCCACTGCTTCTTCCCTTATCCTGACACTTATAACCTCTCATATGCATTATAGCAATTATCTTTCAGTGTTCTTCTGCCATTTAGGCTCTTTATATTTCAATCTCTGCTATAATCTGCTACCAAATTAATTCTACTAAATAATTACCTTAATCATGTTTATTTAATTAAAATTTAATTTTATTAAATTTATCTGTGATTTATAAAATAAGGACCTTAATTCTTAAAATAACATGTAAAACCCCATATAATATAAATTAACCCTGCTTTTCCGGTTTTATCTCCTACTACTCTTTTCAGATTTTCTCTACCTCAGCTAAACTGGACTATTTGCTATTTTCTGAACATCCCTATGACAGCATTTTTCTCCTCCAATTGTATAACCCTCCCTCATTTTCTTTGTCTAAATTCACTTAATTGTTTACAGTTCACATCAAATGCCATCTTTTCATGCTATTCTTTTATACTCTGGAATACTTGCCACTGAATTCCAAGAATATATTTGTATTTTTTTAATTTTATCTCTCATGTAGAATATATTACTTATGTCATTGTATTAATTTTTTTCCCTAATGATCTTATTTTATGGTGCTATTAGAATATAAGCTCCTTGAAGGAAGCATAACAATTATTACACATATAGGTATGTTTCACAATAGAAACAGGATTTTTTTTATATTTAAGAAAATAATATTTTAATTTCTAGAAAATAAAAAAAAACATTGAATTGAATAATTTCTATTATTGAAGTTGATTAATGCATTTTTTGTGCATTTTAAATATTTCTACCCTTCTGTGTTGAGATCCAACTGATGTGTAATGAAAAAAAAATTCGACTGGAACATGATCATGGATCAGACACCAAATTACTAAGTTTGCTTACTTGGTCACTTATTTTGCCTCCCCATCTCCCTTCTGTAAAGCAATGCAAGCACTGTTTTTTTTTTTTCCTCAATTTTGGTTGATTTTTTTGGGAAATGTTTATCCAAACAGTGAAGATAACTTCAATGGCAAAATGATTCCATATATAAAATTTTCCTTTTCTTAAAAAATAATATAGAGGAGATGGTGGGAAACACAGTGGAATGAGAGACATCCCCAGATCTCTCCCCTTGAAACAAAAATAAGCTGTAGATCTAAAATTCAACAAAAATCACCAAAACTTCATACCAGCATGTCTGAGCGTGGGATTTGTGCATAAGAGCGATGACAGATCAGAACCCCAGGTGTCGAGCAATGGACTGGGAGAAATAAAGAAGCTGCCTCTTGCAGCCACCAGAGCTACCTGTAAAAAGAGGAGGAGGGGAGAGGCTGCAGTAAGTTCCCTGAACAGCCCTGCCTGGGAGAGTTATGAGTTCCATTCAGCCAGTAGCAAGGCCCAGTCATCAGGGCAGAAAGCAGAAAAGCCGGACAGCAGAAAAGCAACAATTGATTTTTACCAGCAGTGGTTGCAAAACCAAGATTGAGCCACAGTCCCCAACTCCCAGCCCAGAGGTCCCCTTCACTCATAACCTGTTACTGAATGCCATGGAGCCCCAGAGGAAACTGAGCAAATGCTACCTGACCTGTTGCTAACAATGACAGAAATTGAAACTGAGGGAAGCGAGCAAGATTAAATATATATAAGAAAAAAAGAGACATTTTTAAGGCTTACATAAAGCAGAGATCCAAGAGGCTTAGACACCACCTATGGAAACCAAAGGAAAAGCACCTTTTTGCAGCAGGCTAAAGTGGGACCTTTATATAATAAATTCCCATTAATTTCCAGGGAGAAATAGTCCATTAAACACCAGGAATAACCAAAGTGACAATGCATCTCAAAATGAAAGAGAAAAATCTCCAGAAAATAAGCTTACATTCATAGAAACATGCTAATTAAATGGCAGAGAATTCAAGATGGTACTTCTGAAAAAACTCAGTGAATTCTGAAACGAGTCATATCAACAATTTCAGGAATTGAAAAAACACCTACATGAGCAGAGAAAGGAGATTGAAATCCTGCAAAAGAACAGAACAGATCTTCTGGAGAAAAAAAGCACAATGCAGGAGTTGAAAAATAAAATAGCAAGCTTGGGAAATAGAGTTAACGAAATGGAGGAAAGGATCAGTGATATTGAAGATAGAAATCTAGAAATAAATCAGAACAAATAAGAGAGAAACTGATGAAGGAAAAATAATGAATGAGAAGTTCAACTTAGCTGATACGATCAGGAAAGGAAACATAAGAATAATGGGCACTATCAAAGGAGAGGAAAAGGAGCAGGGACTAAAAGCATTTTCAGACAAATAGATGATGAGAATATTCCAAATCTAAGGAATGACCTGGAGCTTGGAATTCAAGAAGTCAACAGAACACTCAATTATCTCAACCCAAAAAAGGCTTTCTCTAAGACATATTGCATTAAAATTATCAAAAACCAATGACAAAGACAGAAGGCAGCCAAGAAGAAGACAATGGTAACATATAAAGGAAAATCCATTAGATTATCCTCAGACTTCTCAGCACAGACCTTACCAGCCAGAAATGAGTGGAATCAAATATTCAAAATATTAAGTGAAAGAAATTACCAGCCTAGAATAATGTATCTAGATACACTCTCCTTTAAATATAAAAAAGAAATTAAGACCTTTCCAGACATAGAAAAGTTGAGGGAATTCTCCAGTACAAGACCTGCACTACAGAAAATACTGAAAGGGGTCTGCCCATCTAAACAAAATGACCAAAAAAATACATAATTAGTACTAAGGTGTCTATCAGACAAATAGAAGCAGAGGAGTGCAAACCTTACAAAGAACAGGGCATTCTAAGCTTAAGTAAGAAAGGAATTACAATAGCAAGATAGTAATAAACGTTCAGTATACATAGGGACAAATTGAAACAACAATGACTAAAAAGGGAAGGATTCAAAGATCCAAATTTGCAAAAGAGAATGGAGATAAGGCATGCATAGAAGAAAATATATGACTGTGTGTGTGTGTGTGTGTGTGTGTGTGTGTGTGTGTATCACTATCTTTACATATTCTTATCGGTAACCACATACAGAAGATACAGAACTCAGGTATATAACATAGAATAAGAAGAACCAGAGGGAAAAACCACAAGGGCCAACCAAATTGAAGAAAACAGAAACACAAGGAAAGAAAGTAATGGAAACATTGAGCTACCAGTAAGCAAAAGATAAAATGGCTACAAGAAGACCTCATATTTCAATAATCACACTAAATGTAAATGTACTGAACCCACCAGTAAAAAGGTACAGAGTTGCAGATTGGATCAAAAAACAAAACCCAACCATACGTTGCCTCCAGGAGACATATCTCAGCTCCAAAGACAAACATGGACTCAAAGTGGAAGGGTGGAAAATGATATTTCGAGCAAACAGAATATAGAGAAAAGTGGGAGTAGTGGTACTAACATCAGTGAAATCGACTTCAAAATCAAAAAGGTAAAGAAAGATACTGAAGGACACTTCATAATGATAAAGAAGACCATGCACCTAGAAGACATTACACTTTTTAAATCTATGCTCTCAATCGGGGAACCTTGAAATAGGTAAAGCAATTACTAACAGAACTGAAGGGAGATACAGACCAAAACACTATTGTAGTAGGGGACCTAAATATTCCACTGTCGGATATGGACAGATCATCTAAACAGAAAATCAATAAGGAAATAGCATCCTTAAATAATACACTAAGCCAACTGGACATAATTGACATTTACATAGCCTTCTATCCTAAAAGAGCAGCTTATACATTCTTCTCTAGTGCACATGGAACATTCTTAAGAATTGACCACATACTGGGATTCAGAGATATCCTCTACAAATATAGAAGGATTGAAATCCTACCAACTATATTCTCTGATCATAATGCTTTGAAACTGGAGATCAACTGCAAAAAGAAATCAGGAAGAACCACAAATACATAGAGATTAAACAACATGCTACTGAAGAATAACTGGGTCAGGGAAGATATAAAAGGATAAATCAAGAGATACATATAAACTAAAGAAAATGATAGTACAGCATATCAAAACTTTTGAGACACGACAAAAGTGGTCATAAGAGAAAAGTTCATGTCATTACATACTTATCTCAAAAGAGCAAAAAAAGCCAAATAAACAACCTAACACTTCATCTTAAAAAACTAGAAGAAGAACAAATGAAGCCTAAAGTCAGCAGAAGGAAAGAAATAATCGCAATGAGAGTCGAAATAAATGAAATTGAAAACATAAAAAAAAAAAATGGAAAAAATAAATGCAAAAAAGAGATAGTTCTTTGATATGGGCAATAAAATTGACAAACCCCTGGCTAGGCTTACTAAAAGAAAAAAGAGAAAGGACACAAATAAACAAAATCAGGGATGAAAGTGAAGAAATTATGACTGGCATCACAGAAATACAAAGAATCATACAAGAATACTACGAAGAATATATAACACCAAATTTAATTATCTAGAAGAAATGAACCAGTACTTAGAAAAATACAATCTTCCTAGATTGAATCAAGAAGAACTGGAAAATCCAAATAGAATGGTCAGCAGTATGGAAATTGAAACAATGATCAAAAACCTACCAAAAAGTCAAAGTCCAGGACCAGATGGCTTCACCAGTGAATTCTACTAAGCATTCAAAGAAGATATAATACCTATTCTCCTCAAACTCTTCCAAATAATCAAAGAGGAGGCAATACTTCCCAACTCATTTCATGAGGTTAATATTACTCTGATACAAAAATCTGGTAAAGATAACACACACAAAAAGAAAACTACAGACCAATATCTCTCATGAACACTTATTCAAAAATCCTAAATAAGAATCTAGCTAACCAATGCAGCAACATATTAAAAAGATTATACACCAAGATCAAGTGGGTTTGATCCCAGGTCACAGGGATGGTTCAACATACACAAATCAACTAATGTGATCCACCACATAAACAAGTTAAAAAATAAGTATCATATGATCATATCAATAAAGGAAGAAAAAGTCTTTGACAAGATACAGCATCCATTTATGATCAAAATACTTAAAATTGGTATAGAAGGAAAATACCTTAACATAATAAAGGCCGTCTATGACAAACCCTCAGCCAACATTATACTTAATGGTAAAAAACTGAAAACCTTTTTTCTAAGATTAGGAACAATGCAAGGCTGTCCACTATCGCCACTGCTATTCAATATAACATTGGAGGTCCTATGAAGTGCAATCAGGCAAGAGAAAGACATAAAAGGCAAACAAATAGGAAAGGAAGATGTCAAACTGTCACTGTTTGCAAATGACCTGATTCTCTATATAGAAAATCCTAAAGACTCCATAGGAACACTACTAGAAACAATAAGCAAATATAGGAAAGTTTCTGGATAGAAGGTCAATGTTCAAAAATCCATACCATTCCTATTATATAACAATAAAGTTTCAGGAAAAAAAAGGTGAAAAAATCATCTTTTGCAATTGCAACAACAACAAAATAACCTAGAAATAAATTTAATGAAACATGTGAAGAACTTATATAATGAAAACTACAAGGCCCTATTAAAAGAAATCAAAAAAAGATACAAAGAAATTGAAATATATTGCATTGGAAGAATCAACATAGTTGAAATCATTGTATCACCTCCAGCATTATACAGATTTAATACAATCCCCATCAAATTCCATAGCATTTTTTAAAGAAATAGAACAAAAATTCATCAGAATTGCCAAAGTCATCCTGAGAAAAAAGAACGAGGCTGGAGGCATCACTCTCCCTGACTTCAAATTATACTACAAAGTGACAGTAATCAAAACAGCATGATATTGGCAGCAAAACAGACACATGAAACAGTGGAACAGAATTGAGATTCCAGAAGTAAACCCATATTTATACGGGCAAATAATTTTTGACAAAGAATCCAAAAATATACAGTGGAGAAATGAAAGCCTCTTCAGTAAATGGTGCTGGGATCACTGGAAAGCCACTTGCAAAAGAATCAAACTAGACTGTTGTCTATCACCATACATCAAAATTAACTCAAAATAAATTAAGTACCTGAATATAAGACCTGAAACAAAAAAATGCATAGAAGAAAACATAGAAACTGAACTCAAGGACCTTGGACTTAAAGAGAATTTTAAGAATTTGACTTTCAAAACAAGGGAAGTAAAAGCAAAAATAAATGAATGGGACTACATCAAACTAAAGAGCTTCTGCTCAGCAAAAGAAACCGTCAACAAGGTAAGGAGACAACAATCTGAATGGGGGAATATATTTTCAAGCAACACCCTTGATAAGGTCCTAATAATAAAAATATACAAAAAACTCATACAACTCAATAACAAAAAAAATCAAAGGATTCTATCAAAAAATGAACAGAAGACCTGAACAGACACTTCTCTCTAGAGAACATGCAAATGGCCTACAAATATTTGAAAAGATGCTCAACATCACTAGCTATTAAGGAAATGCAAATCAAAACCAGAATGAGATACCATCTCACACCTGTTAGTATAGCTGTAATCAACAGATCAAGTGATAACAAATGTTGGAGAGGATACTGAGAAAAAGGAACCCTCATACACTGCCGATGGGACTGCAAATTGGTACAGCCACTATGGAAAACAATACGGAATCTTCTCAAAAAACTAAGAATTGATCTACCATATGTTTCTCCAATCCTTCTATTGGTTATTTACCCTGAAGACTTGAAAACCCATATCCAGAATAAATTTGTACATCGATGTTCATAGTAGCATTATTCACAGTGTCCAGGACATGGAAGCAACCATAGTGTCCTATGATAGATGAGTGGAAAAGAAGCAGTGGTACATATATACAATGGAATATTACTCAGCCATTAGAAGAGATGAAATACTGCTAATTACGATAACATGGATGAACCTCAAGATAATTGCATTAAGTGAAATAAGCCAGACAGAAAAAGTTGAAAATGACATGATATCACTTACATGTGGGATATAAATCTAAAAGCAACAAATGAACAGGATAAACAAACAGAGACTCATGGACATGGACTATAGACTAGTGGTTACCAGACGGTAGGGTGTGAGGGAGGAGAGGGGAGGTAGATGGGGTAAAGGGGTCTAATATAGGAGTGTAGTGGGAGGGTGAAGTGGGTAAAGAGGCCAAACACATGGTAGCTGAAGGAAACTGGACTTTAGGAGGCAAACACATAATAGAATATACAGATGTCAAATTATAATGCACACCTGAAAATTATATAATTGTATTAACCAATGTTACCCCAATAAACTTAATTTAAAAAAAGAATCATAGTGAAATAAAGATATTTTTAGATAAACAAAATAATATAGAGCTTTTTTACATTGGAAAGTGATTAAAGAATATAAAACTTTAATTTCAGCTATTAGCTTATGTAGTATTCCATTTCTCACTCACATAGCAAGTATTATGTCAATATATCCTGTCTTTACCACTATAAATTATTTCAATAATAAAGAAACAGAGCTCTTTTGATATTCCACATAGGAAAAACATTTATGATATTTTTTCCTGTTGAGGGTATACTTTATAATATTTTTATAGTCATTCTTGCATTTCAATGGAACTGGAAAATCTCACCGTATAATTTCAACTTTGCAATTACATTCTGCATATAGTACAGTGAAATCCAACTAATTCCTCCCATTTTTCATGTGCCTAATCTTCAGGGCCTATTTGCATTTCGTTTCCATGTGACAGCAAGAAAAATGTAGCTAGTTGTATAAAAGCTAAGCCAATTGTCAAGCAGAAGGTTTGGTTTCAATTTAAAAAAAAAAATAAAAGGAAGAAAAGGAAAAAGCAAAAAGGGGAAAGAAAAATATTCCTACTTCCTAAAACAAGCAGAATTCTACAAGAATTTAAAGAAATATACTAGTGTATACATTCTTCTATTGAAAGTACAATTTTATATTAAATTTAAATTCCTTAAAAACCTGGAGCACTGTGTTTATAATAGGAAAATGGCAGACAGACTTGCCCTTCACTTGAGGGCATGTCATATAGTCCTCGCTTTCTCTGCAAAACCATCAGGCTGGCAGTAGTGACAGATGAACAGCTTACCATTAATTTCCCCTTTTTTATGCCTTCAATCCAAATAGTGCATATTCTCCACAGGGAAGGCATCAAGGTCTTTACCTTTATTTCTCTTGCTAACTCACACTGATTTATAAATCAAGTGCAGATAAGAAGAGAGGACAAATATCAATCTTCATTTTTTTTTCTCCTCGCCTGTGCCCACTGGCACACTACTGAGCTTTGACTGAAAGATTCTTCAAATTATCCTGTAATTCATAGGCTAGGGAGTTCTCAGTGAAGACGAGACGAGAAAGGAAATCTGAAAAAGAGAATTTGTATATCTTGGCTTATAAATTAGAAGCTTCATGATTGCAGTGTTTTAAAAAATGAGTTACCTAAAATGTCTGTCTATGATGTTCTTTTCAGGTTGGACAAATCTGGAATATAAGCCATCTGCATTCTTTTAGCATGGCTAGAAGAGCAATAATCTTTAAAATGTTTCTTTAGTCTTATTTCTCCCCTTTATTGTAAGGAGCTAGTTTCTTTATAATATTTGAAGAATTATTCAAAACAGAACCTCAGTTATGGTTGGTTTATTTTCCTTGAATTGGTATATTTTAATAGAATTATGAATGAAGTATTTTGTAGAATATATTTGAAGACTAGGGTTTCTTATACTGAGTCTTTCGCACATGACTGTTACTATTTTATATTTTTCAAATTGTTCATGGTACCTTATCCATGGTAAATACTTAATAAATATTGTCCTATTCAAAATCTAAAATATCTGATGTACTGATTTAATTTTTAGTGGCAGTGATCATTTTATATTAATATTTAAGATGATTGAAGATATCTTTTTTTTTCTTTGAAGAAATTATAACCTGCTTTCCTGCAAAGAAAGATATTCACAGCTTTGTTAGTATATAAAAAGAGGAAGTTTTGGCTGGGGAAAGTGCATGAAAATTATATTGACATAATAATAAATCAATTTTGTACTAAAAGTAAATGCAAAACCACTAGGTGATGCAATATGATTTTAAGCTCTTAAAAGTTGATATTGCAACTATTGACAAATTATAATATTTTATTGCAAAGTATGAAGTGTTAATGCTGCTAAATGACTCCAAATGTTGATGTTTGAGGCTGCCTGCTAGCCTTTTGCAGGTGATATATCTAGGGATTCAGGGCTATTCCATTTTCTAGCTCCTTTTTTTAAGGCTGCAGGCTTCATCTATAAATTACAACTGATGACAAAAGTAGAAGCTAACAGTGACAAAATTAAGCCCAAAGGCAAAATAATTTTATATATATATATATATATATATATATATATATATATATATATATATAGCCTTCAACAGTAAGGGAGAGAGCTATCAATCACCCCCCAATTATTCACTAGTTAATCAGCTCTGCCCTTTCTTTATTGAAAGGTTGCAGTGTAATTAAGTTGCCAGCATCCTTTTAATTCATCAAACATACAACACATGCCGGTGTTTGTTGCAATTGGGGAACAGTACCTTTGTGAGTTTGACCCCTAGCACTGTTGCTGTAGATGTGGAAAGCTTCAGAGGTAAGAGAATATTCATGCAATTTCATGACATTGGTATTGTGGTATCTTTATATACAGGCC
The DNA here is from genome assembly GCA_028627145.1 of Eidolon dupreanum. Taxonomy (NCBI): domain Eukaryota; kingdom Metazoa; phylum Chordata; class Mammalia; order Chiroptera; family Pteropodidae; genus Eidolon; species Eidolon dupreanum. The sequence goes on from CM053505.1 coordinate 43,054,696, forward strand.
TAACCTTAAAACTAAGGATATTTTTGAGCACATTCAAATTCATAACACTAACCTTAAATATGTAAATAAATGTGTATGACTGTGTGTATTTATGGATGCATGTGTTTAAATTGCACATATAAAACAGATGACAATAAAGAGATATGGCTGATTTCTGACATAAAAATGAGCACTGAAAACTTCAGAATACAAACTTTGGGAGTATATTCACTTATTCCAATAAGACTGCCATCATATGATCTTTTCTGAAGGGAGATTTGATAAACTTTTAGAACCAGTTTATACAGCACATCAGAAAATGAGACAAATGTCATTAGGTTCACAATTCTTGGTCTTTTGTTTCGTTTTGCTTTTTTGTTTTTGAAAATGGTGTTACTCTGTTTGACTACCCAATTCATTTCAAAGTGAAATTGGTCTGTTTCCAAAAATGTCTTCCAAAACTCCTTCCTGTTGAGAATGTTTTACAAAGTCTGACAACAAACCTAATGATTATAATGGCTACATTATAGCTGTCCACATGGAGCTTCTTCTCTTGTGAACTAGAAGCAGAATGACATTTGGATATTTAAGATGCAATGTGTTATTTTTCACAACCACTAGATTTTTAGATTATTTTCTCATCTGGCTCAAAAGCTATAATTGAACATCATTTAAAAAGTAAAATTCACAAATATTTTTTCATACTATTTTCTAAAATCTTTATGTAAATAGCTGTATTCCATTTATAACTTGGAATTTAACAATACTATCAAGAGTAATTCAATATTAAAAAGCTCAAAAAATATCAAGAAACCTGATATATTTTATTAGGTGACTAATCTTACTAAGTACACATAACACACACAATGTAGAAATACTATAACTGATAATAGAATATTTAAACTAAATAGTATAAATCATGCATGGCACAGCAGCATGACATGAAAATTTTAGGATTTTGGAATCAATGATAAATTGTTTTAGAGACGATTTTCTATGTCCTCACTTTGTTTTATTTACTTATTTTTTTGGAAATGTGGGTATTGCTATTTAACTTTCATGTGTTCTTTTGTTAACTACATTATAAGAAAATTGAAGGTAAGAATGTATGTGATGCCTCTTTCCTACCCGTAGGTCCTAGCATAATAGCTAATGGGGAAGCCAAAAACTTTCATTGAATGAATGATCTAGAAAATATATGTTAAAACATTAGCTCAACAACTACTAATAATAATCAAAGGATTTACTTAACTTGGTGGTTTTATTGCTGAGATATACAATCTTAAAATAAAATTTATCTATAAAATTAATAATGCAAGAAGAGATAGCAGAAAAGGACCAATAGTTCTTCCTGTCCAAAAATAAGTGTGTAACATTTTGATTTGAAAATTTAAATTAATAGTAAATTTTGATTCTTAAATATAATACCTTGCCTTTGTCCCTGATGAATTTGATTTAATTGAATTTTGCCTACTTGACCAGTAAGAGTTCTAATTTTTCTAGGTTTTTCCAACTAGTTCAGAGTATTTCTTTCCTACTATTTCATAGTTATACAAATTAAGCCTACAGGTACCCAATTTTTGTTTTCAAAAAAGAGATGCTATATATCCTTATATTTAAATTATTTATGTCATTGTCTCCTATATCTTCTCCTTCTCTATCCTGCATTCTTTCTGTGCTTTGAGTTTCTGTTTATGATTCATTTTTTTTTTCTATTTTAAGCAAAGACAAATATTTATAAAATAAGCATTAAAAACATTTACTTTTGGGAAACAAAAATTAGTATCATTTAATGATCAATCATTTCCTAATATTTTTCTTATTCCTAATAAATTCCAGGAAGCAATTCCTGTAACGTCTTTTGCAAGTTGCATCTTATTTCTGGTTTTCACTTTTTGATTATTTTGGCCTTCACTGAATTTCATAGTAGGCTGGGCTAAATGCCCAATTTAGTATCTTTTTTCTATTTATTTTAGTTTCTAATCCATTCTTAAAAGGAGTTCAGTGGCCAAATTATTTTTAGGTAATTGTCATATTTATAAAATGTCACTCAAATATATGTGAAGAGAAATACAATGCTTTTCTTTTTAAAAATTTTGATAACCATATGCTGTTGAGTTTACAGTTAGAACCTGTATAAAACTTTTTTCTAAATTGTGTATAGAAATATTTCAATTTAATTATAAAACTTTTAAACCTTTAATGTTTTCATCTTTTGTACAGAAAAAGAAACTTTCTAAATTCAATATAACTTCTAAAATCTTGTAAGTTTGTTTTAATGGTATCTTTAAAAAAACCAAACAAATGAAAAAATAGCAGTGTAATATGGAGTGCTTGAATATAGGAATTATGCAAGAAAATATAATAAAAAATACCACCTATTTTTCCTGTGTAATTCAGAATAAAACAGACTTAAGTTCTTTCTTAACTTAGTAGTCTCCATTGGCAGGCCACAGTGTCTTGCTTCACTTGGCAGTTGAAGTAGAGGAAGGCACATCTTGGCCTTTTGTTTAGCCTCATAAGCAAACCCAGCCCATGAGTTTTTCTCTAAAAAAATTCCACATAAAAGAAAAATAATTAGTATACAAAGAAAATAGACTATGTTTAACAACACATGTTATTAGATAGGTTACTATTTAAACAACAATTAAGTGACATTGTTTTTTTTAACAAACTTGATTTTTTATTTATTTTTTATTATTATTATTTATGCCTACAGCACCTGGTCTTCCTAGGTGGTCTCCCATCCAAGTACTAACCAAGCCCGACCCTGCTTAGCTTCCAAGATCAGACATGGGGCTTGTTCAGGGTGGCATGGTCATAGACCATGGACTGTAGCTCTACTGAGGCATAAACCCAGGCCCTTCTTCGTGTAAAGCAGACGTGCTAACTGCTATACTATAGAACCATGTCCTCAAACTTGATTTTAAAATAATGTGTCACCCTAATGATGGTGAGGTGGAAGAAAATTTAATGGAATATTTATGACACTAAAAAATGTTAAAATATCCAAAAGTGAATATAAATTGTCACATGTTATACAAAAATTGTAACTATAAGATGATGTCAACATATGCATATAGATAAGTATTGGAGTTAGAAAAGAAGGCAAATGCAATTTTGGAAAGAATCATGTCTTTATGAATGGTAATTTATCTTTCATTTCATTTTAACTACTTGTACCACAATATTCATTATAACATAATTATTTCTAATAATTCTCATTATGACCCTATGAGTAAAGAACTAAGAATGCTTTTCTAAGTGGTTTGAAGATAACTATTTGCAGTGGATTTGTGGGGGCATTAGCCCTTTTAACAAAACTGTACTGCGCAATATATTTTCTTTTTTTAGGTTTTTATTTTATTTATGTTTTATTAAATTTATTGGGGTTGCACTGGTTAATAAAATTATATAGATTTCAAGTGTACAATTCTATAATACATCATCTGTATACTGCATTGTGTGTTCACCACTCAAAGTCAAATCTTATTTCGTCACAATATATTTGACCCTCTTTACTCTTAACTTGCTTCAATAGTAGATTTTTTTGTGGGATAAAACAATTAAGCTTGGAAAATAAGAATAAAAAAAAAGTGTAATAGCCCTTGGAAAAATGTTAGTGTTTACATACTGTTCATATTTCCTTAAATTTAGAAGTACAGTGTAGCCTCATTTTAATCAATTTTTTTCATTATTTAGACATACTGTAGGTCACATCTCATTTCCTAAATCTAACAAGTCTTAGTAGTAAAAGTCAGAGAATATGGTGTGTCTGCAAGGTGGGTAGTCTTTCTGTTTCCCAGCACTAGGGTTATTATAAAGGAGTCTTAATGTTTTTCTTTTTCTCACTTTACTTGGTAGAAAATGGGGAATGGCATCTACTCTCACAGAGAAACTCAGTGAATAAATTACTTTTTACTAAATACATAAATTCTATAGGTTCCTTCTAATCTGAGACTATAAGATACAAACATATCCCTTCTGAGGTTTAGAAGAGGAGGTACTTCTATATTTTGAATATCTCTGAAGAAAAAAAAAGATTCTGAACTATTCACTTCAGTTAATAGATCAAAGAGTCCAACTGTTTAAGAACATGTATAATAAAGTCTATAAAATTTGAGCATTCAATATAATAATCATAGCACTCATACAACTCCCTATTCTAAGTCTCATTCAAACCAAAAATTAATCCCATGAGACAGCTATTATTAGCTTTACGGGTGACATAATCAAGTAACAGAGAAGTTAAATAACTTACCTAAGTTTACACGGCTAGTATGTGGAATAGTGAGGATTTAAAACCAGGCAGTTAGAGTCCATAATCATTTTTAACCATTACACCATTAACCACTATGCTCTACTGCCTTTTGAGTCTTGAACTAGATGATTTAAAATAAATGTTTCTTCTTCTGATTTTATGATTAAAAATACCTCTGGGAGTTTCTTTCATTTCAATGTCAAAATAAGATAATGCTAAAATCTTCAGACTCATACTCCAGCATTTTAACAAAGTTTAACTTATGATATACGTATATAAAATACATCTTTAAAAAGAAGTTTTTAAAGACAGTCAAAACTTCTGTGTACTATTTGAGCTAATCAGCTAAGCCTCTGAATAATGTTTATAAATTCCATATGTGTAGCCTTTACCCTTTACAAGCTCCAACTCTTCACTGGCTAAATAAAAAAACAAATTTGTTTTGTTTTCTGTACAACCTGGTAAAACAAAGGTTAAAATCATGTATTCAAAATGTAATTACTTTAATCATATACAAAATATGAAATTGTTATCAGTTTGGAATTTTTGTCAGTAGTAGTACAAGAGATAATGTGATCATCCTGGTCATTCAGTATATAATGACATATTTTTCAGTTGGCATTTAAGTACATCATCTAATGATCTAGTTCATATGAAAGTACTTTGTCAGTAGCAAACATAGTAATTTTTTTTTTCTCAGCTGAAATTAGCCTTTTTATTTATTTAATAAACTTTCCTAATTTTAAAATATTACTTACCATACAGTTTTCTCAATCTAACAGTAGTAGAATGAAGTATTCAAATATCAGTTTTATAGATTTTATGTGCCTCTTCTGATGCATTAATTATCACAGGTTACTGTCAGTTGGAATCGATGGGACACAAAGTCAATGTTCAAAAATACATGTCTCTTGTGCATCATTCCACACTTGCTATTTAATTTCTCATATCACTTATTTCTTCAACTTGTCATTCTCTTCTTCAGTTTTATTATTTTTAATTGATCCTCATATTTTGGTTTTATTTTAGTCAAAGATATCATGTACCTGAAGTCTATAGGGAAAAGTGAAAAGACAGCGGTATGCTTGATATGATAATTCCCAAAGTGTTTTCTAATCATGAAATTTTAATCATTCAAAATCAAATTTCAATTTTAATCAGATATTTTTCTTATCCATGCTTTGGACTCTGTAGCATTTGTCAAGGCCTTAAACCTCAAAGTTATCTTTGATTCTGTCTTTTATTTTCTTTAATCTGTCATATCAAACCATTCATTTAAGAATCAAGAGATTTCTATATGTAAGATCTTGTTCTAGGCACTGGGAAAAATAAAGGATATATACATTATAATTTTGGATTTCTTAACTTCATATCTTTTATAATTTTATTTATCAGTTAAGTATTATAGAGGTTAATTGAGGACAATGATCATGCCTTATATTTTTCACAGAAGTTTTAATTATATTTGCTGCTTAATATGTGCTGATACCTTATATAATCACTCATGGGGATGTAAAATGAGACAGCTGTTGAGGAAAATAGTTTGGAAACCCCTCAAGAAGTTAAACATAAAATCACCATATGACCCAGAAATTTTACTCTTAAGTATATACCCAGAAAAATTGAAAAGCTGTCATCAAATAAAAACCTGTAAATGAATGCTCACAGTAACTCTAATTACAATAAGCAAAAAGTGGAAATACAGATGTCCCTCAGCTAATAAATAGATAAACAATTGTGATATATTCCTACAATGGGATGTTATTCAGTCATAACAAGGAAAGAGGTGCTAATATATGATACAATATAAATGGGCCCTAAAAACATTATGCTAAATGAAAGGATTTAGACACAAAATGAAATATATTGTAAAATTCTATTGATATGAAATATCTAGGATAGGTAAATCCATAAAAACAGAAAACACAATGGATTACAGGGACTGGGGAAAGAGAAAAAGAACAATGACTGATTAATGAGGATGGGTTTTCTTTTGGGAGTGATAAAAATTTCTCAAACTAGATAGTGGTGGTTAAACAACACTGAGAATGCATTTTTTTTTCTGAGAATGTATTTAATCACAATGTTACACAACATTGGGAATGTACTTAATCAAGAGAGTAGGCTCTTAACCTGCTATTTCTCTCACAAGGAAAAGTGGCAATGTTTGAGTGCCTCACTTTCCCAACCATGCAGAACACTGCCAAGGGGATCCATTTCTTCCTTGCCTCACCCAGAATAATAAGGTGAGTTACACAATTGTGGTGGAGTGGAGAGGAGCAAGAGAGGCTGGAAGAACAGAAGCCAGGGCTCAGAACTAAGTATATCAAAGGAATGTAAATTCTATCAACCACTATGAAGACTCCAACAGGAAACTCAGATATGGACCACTAGGGTTGCCTCATCTGAAGATCCCTAGTACTGCCTCATGAGCACTTCCAATGCTTCCACATGCCTCACCTATAAACACCTGCACCCCATGGCCATCTCCCTATGCACACCCCTGAGACAGTGAGTGTGAGCCTTTGCAAATGGATAGTGAGCACATGCACGAAGCAAGTCTAACCTTGCTGGATTGAAAAAAAAAACACACAAACTTAAGCATTAAGCACTGCCTGAGATAAAACCAAATGGGAGGCTGTCAGCACCTAGCCTGGATTTGCAGGATCAACAGAAGGCATACATGAAATAAGAGCTATTACTGTAGGCATATAAAGAAAGGCATACAATCTTAAGAGTTACCCTTAAAGAGAGAACAAAAAGTATGAGACAAGTGTATCCATAGAAAAGTTCTGAGAAAGCTTCAGAATCCCTAGAAGGGCATACAGAAGATATTTTTCTCCTGAAGCCAGGCTATAGAGATTGGAGGAGGTGACATCGTCAGATGCAAAGACCACAGTACAAGCCTTCAAGGAATGTGAAAAATCAAGTAAACATATTGTCACCAAAAGAACACAATAATTTTCCAGTATCCGACCTTGAATAAACAGAGATCTGTGATTCGCTCAATAAAAAATAAATAAATAAATAAATAAATAAATAAATAAATAAAATTTAGGTCGTGTGTATTTTAATCACGATAAAAATAATAACTACTGATAGCCATATGAAGCAGTATAAGCACCTATTAGATCCAGTTTTAAGAAAAATGGGAGTTTCAGTAAGCTAAATTCCAGATTGGGATGTCTGGCTAAGTGTCTTCATGGGCAAACTGGTAAAATGAGAGAAGAATAAGTATTATACAATAGAGAACAATGGGAAAGAAAGAAACATACAATAGAGTGGTAGAGATTTTTGGTGAACTCTGGAGAAAAAAACAGTAGAAATTTTTTTTTCAGATTTTATTGTTAAAAAGCTTTGCTGGATTTTATCATGAATGAGTATAGGATTTGATCAAACATGTTTTCTTGTTAATTCATACTGTCATATATATTTTTTCTTTTTTAGCCTATAGGTATGCTGTATTATACAGACTGGTTTTCAAATGTTTAACTAGCATTGAATATCTAGAATAAATCCTACTCAGTCACAATATATAATTATTTTTGCATTATTTTATTAAATTTCCTAATTTTTTGTTAATGTTTTTTTTTTTGCATCCAAGGTTGTGAGAGATATTGGTCTATATACTTTTTTTCTTTTTGTACTGTATTTGTCTTATTTTTATGTCAGGGTAATATTAACCTCATAAAATGAGTTTAGAAGTATTCCTTTCTCTTCTATTTTCTTCAACTAACTGTTAAATTAGTGTTTATTCTTTCTGAAATGTTTGGTCGAATTGATTAAAGTAATTCAGGCCTGTTATGGGGAATGCAGTTAGCATTAATGTAATGGCTAAGTGGAGAGCCAGAGGAAAGAAAGAGCAATTAAGGGTATCATTTTATAAACTATATACATGTCTAACCAATTTATTGTATACTTGAAACTAATAATAAAGTACAATTTAAAAAAGTTTACTCGTTAAAAAATAATAGTAATTTGGGCCTGGATATTTTGGGGAGATTTTTTAGTTGTGAATTCAATTTTGCTTATGGTTGTAGGATGATTCAGATTATATATTTCATATTGATGAGTTTTGGTAATCGGTACTTTTTAAGGAATTGGCCCATTTCTTCCATGTTGTCAAATTTCTAAATAAAAATTGTTTGTAGTACACCCTTATTATCTATTTAATGGTTATAGAATCCTCAGTAATAGTTCCATTTGTAGTTCATAGATTATTTTTTCTCTTTTGATTTTGTCTGTCTTCCTAGAGGTTTATCAATTTTATTGATTATTTCAAATACCAGCTTTTTGTATAAGTGGTCTTTATTTTGTTACTTTTGCTCTTTCTTCCAATTTTATTAATTTTTACTTTTATGTTTATTACTTTCTTTGTGATTTCCTTTATTTTTCTTTTCTTTTTCTAGTTTCCTGAGGTAAATAATTCATTCAAAATTTTCCCACTCTTAAGCATTTGGTGCAAAAATTTTTTCTCTCATTATAGTTTTTGATATGTTTTTTTTTCTTTTGTAAATATTTTATAATTTTTTTGGAGACTTACTTTTGGCCCGTAGGTTATAGTGTTGTTTAGTTTCCGATTGTTCTGAAATGTTCCTGTTGCCTTTTTTTTTAGAAACTTGTCATTTGATTTATCATGATCGAATAACACATATTATATACATTTTTTTCAATTTTTGAGTTTTCTTCTATGTCCTAGGATATGGTTCATCTTAGTGAATCTTCCATGGGTACACACATTAAAAAATTGTATTTTTCTATTGTATGGAATGCTCTATAAATGTAAATTTAATCCTGTTGTTTGTGTTGTTAAACTCGTGTTACCAATAATTTTCTGTCTGGTAGTTTTATGAGTTTCAGTGAGGAGGTGTTGAAGTTCTCAAATTTAATTGTACCTCTCTGTTTCTTCTTTTAGCTTTATTAGCTTTTGATTGATGTCCTTTGAGATCCTTTTTTCTTTTTTTCTTTTTTAGTGTGTACATAGTTAGGATTATTTATGTGATGTGCTCCTGGTAGACTGATTACTTTATCATTATGTAATGCCTCTTTGCCTCTAGTAATTTCTTTGTTCTGAAATCTACTTATCTGATATTAATATAGCCATTGGTTTCTTAATGTTTGCATATTTTTTTTTCATTTTTTAACTTAGAATACTTTTATGTCGTATTTGAAGTGAGTTTCTTCACTCATTCATTATAAAGAATTTCAAGATTTCATAAATAAATGGGGGTATCCTAACATTGACAAAGAGAATCTATGGAAAATATAGTTGACATTATAATTAATGGTGAAGATCTGAATGCTTTTCTTAATATAGAGAGCAAGTTATAGATAACTCCTCCTACAGTTATTATTCAATATATTACAGAATAGTAAAGTAACAAGGAAATAAGTAAATAAACAAACAAATAAATAAATATTATGCAGATTAGCTAAGAAGCAAGAAAACTTCCCCTATTTGCAGATGATAATATTGTCTACATTAAAAAAAAGAACTGAGAAATCTACAAACAAAAGTTCTATGATTAGTAAATGAATTCAGGATTTTGAGAAAACATGGCAGTGTGAGAGACGTCATCAGATCTCTCTCCTTGAAACAACAATAAGCTGAACATCTAAAACTGAACAAAAAACACAATCTGCACACCAGCACGTCTGAGTGTGTGATCTGCACATAAGAGCTACCACAGGTCAGAACCCCAGGTGTTGGACAGTGGACTGGGACAAATAAAGAAGCTGCCTCTTGGAGCCACTGGAGCTCCCTGCAGGAGGAAGGGGAAGAGTGAAAGTGCAGTGACTTCCCTGATCAGCCCTGCCTGGAAGTACCAGGACTTTTCTACACAGCTGACATCAAGGCTCAGTCATCAGGTCAGAAAACAGAGAAGTGGGACAAGACAGCAGAGAAAAAAGAGATGATTTTTACTGGCCCCAGTTGCAAAATTGAGGCTGAGCTGCAGCCCCCAACCCCCAAAACAGAAGGCCCCTACCCCCATATCCTCTGAGTCAGATCACCATGGAGTCCCAGGGGAATCTGAGCAAAAGCTGCAGAAACTGAAGGCATCTCTCTCAGCCTCTGGAGCTCCCTGCAGGATGAGGGGCAAGGGAGAAGGTGCAGCAACTTCCCTGAACAGCCTTGCCTGGAAGTGCTGGTACTTTTGTACTCAGCTGGCAGCAGCACAGAAAGCAGAGAAATGGGACCGGACCATAGAGAAACAACAGTTGATTTCTACTGGTCCTGGTTGCAAAACTGAGGCTGAGCTGCAGCTTCCATCCCTAAATGCAGAGAATCCCTCCCCCACACTCTTTGAGACTGATCACTGTGGAGCCCCAGGGGAATCTGAGCAAACATTGTCGAGACTGTCACTACACTGACAAAGACTGAAACTGAGAGTAGTGAGTGTGATTAAAATCTATAAGAAAACAAAAGATGTTAGGCTTTATATAAAGCAGGGATCCAAGAGGCTTAGATGCCACCTACTCGAAACCAAAAGAAAAGTGCCTTCTTTGCAGTAGGCTAAAGACAGACTTTTATATAATAAATCTTTCTGGAAAAGCAACAGAATACACTTCCATTAATGTCCAGGCGGAGAAATATCTCATTAAACACCATGAACAACCAAGGTGACAAGGATCTCAGAAAGAGAGAGAAAAATCTCCAGAAAATAAGCTTACAGACATAGAAATATGCGACTTAAATGGCAGATAATTCAGGATGGTACTTTTGAAAAAAACTAAATGAGTTTCGAAATGAGCCATATTAACAATTTCAGAAATTGAAAAAAAAATGCTAGATGAGTAGAGTAAGGAGATTGAAACCCTCAGAAAAAAACAAATATAACCTCTGGAGATAAAAAAAAAAAAAAAAAGAAAAAAAACACTGCAAGAGTTGAAAAATGAAATAGTGAGCTTGGGAAATAGAGTCGACAAAATGGAGGGAAGGATCAGTGATATTGAAGACAGAAATCTAGAAATAAATCGTAAGGAAGAACAGAGAAATTGAAGAATGAAAAATAATGAAAGAGAAATAAAAGAACTAGCTGATACCATTAGGAGAGGAAACATGAGAATAATGAACATTACAGAAGGCAAGGAAAAGGAGCAGGGAGTAGAAAGCATTTTCAGACAAATAGCAGATGAGAATTTCCCAAATCTAAGGAATGAGATGGAACTTGGAATTCAAGAAGTCAACAGAACATGCAATTATCTCAAACCAAAAAGACCTTCAGCAAGACACATTGTATTAAAGTTATCAAAGATCAATGACAAAGATAGAATTCTCAAGGCAGCCAGGGAGAAGAAAACGGTAACATATGAAGGAAAACCCATTAGATTATCCTCAAACTTCTCGGTGTAGACCTTACAAGCCAGAAAGAAATGTAATCAATATTTAGACTATTAGTGAAATGAAATACCAGCCTAGAATAATGTATACAGCTAATCTCTCCTTTAGATATGAAGGAGAAATTAAGACCTATTCAGACATACAAAAATTGAGGAAATTCTCCACTACGAGGCCTGCACTACAGGAAATTCTGAAAGGGGTCAGCTCACCTAAAACAAAATAACAAAAACAAGAAAATACATAATTAGGAGTAAAGTGACTATCATGCAAATAGATGCAGGAGTGCAATCCTTACTAAAAACAAGGCATTATAAGCTTAAACAATAAGAATTACTATAGCATTCAGCATACATAGAAACAAATTGAAATGCCAATGATTGAAAATGGGAGGATTCAAAGATCCAGATTTGCAAAGGGGAAATGAAATAAAGCACATGCAGAAGAAAATGGACAACTGTATATATATACACCATAGAGTCAGAACTGAAGTAAATAATATAAAACAAGAAAAATCAGAGGCAAAATTCACAAAAGCCAACCAAAATAAAGAAAACAGAAACACAAGGACAAGGAAGCAATGAATATACTGAGCCACCAGAAAGCAAAAAATAAAATGGCTATAAGAAGACCTCACATTTCAATAATCATCCTAAATGGAAATGGACTTAACTCACCAATAAAAAATCACAGAGATGCAGAATGGATCAAAACACAGAACCCCAAAATATGCTGCCTCCAGGAGACACATCTCTTCTCCAAAGACAAATATAGATTCAAAATGAAAGGATAAAAATGATATATTAAGGAAATGAAATTCAGAGAAAAATGGGAATAGTGGTATTAATATCGGATGAAATAGACTTCAAAATAAAAAAGTTAAAGAAAGATACAGAAGGACACTTCATGATGATGAAGAGAATCATGCACCAAGAAGACATAATACTTATTAATATCTATGCTCCCAATCAGGGAGCCCTGAAATATGTAAAGCAGTTACAAACAGAACTAAAGGGAGAAACAGACTAAATCACTATCATAGTAGGGGACCTGAACACCCAGCTGTCATATATGGACAGATCATCTAAACAGAAAATCAATAAGGAAATAACATCCTCAAATGACACATTAGACCAACTAGACATAATTGACATTTATAGAACCTTACATCCCAAAACAGCTGCTTATATACATTCTTTTCTAGTGCACACGGAATATTCTCAAGAATCGACCACAAACTGGGACACAGAAATAGCATCAACAAATATAAGAGGGTTGAAATCATACTAACCATATATTCTGATCATAACCTTTAGAAACTAGAAATCAACTGGAAAAAGAAATCAGGAAGAACCACAAATACATGGAGATTAAATAACATACTATTGAAGAATAACTGGATCAGAGAAGAAATGAAAAATGAGATCAAGAGATATATAGAAACAAATGATAATGATAGTGCAACATATCAAATCTTTTGGGACACAGCAAAAGCAGTCATAAGAGTAAAGATCATATCATTGCAAGCCTATCTCCAAAAACAAGAATGAGCCAAAATAAAAAAAACTTAACTCTTTATCTTAAAAAAAAAAAAAAACTAGAAAAGGAAAAACAAATGAGACCCAAAGTCAGCAGAAGAAAAGAAATCATCAAAATTAAATCAGAAATAAATGAAATTGAAAACAAACAAAAGAAAACAAAAGAGAAAAAAAATGCAACAAAGAGCTGGTTCTTTGAGAAGGTTAATAAAATTGACAAACCCCTGGCTAAATTCACTAAAGAAAAAAGAGAAAGGACACAAATAAACAAAATCAGGGATGAAATAAGAGAAATTACAACTGACATCACAGAAATACAAAAATCATGCATGAATACTATGAAAAAGTACACAACACCAAATTTAATAACCAAGAAAAAATGGACCAGTACTTAGAAAAATATGATCTTCCTAGACTGAATCAAGAAGAACTGGAAACACTCGATAGGCCTATCAGCAGTATGGAAATTGAAACAACCATCAAAAACCTCCCAAAAAGTAAAAGTCCAAGACCAGAAAGCTTCACCAGTGAATTCCACCAAACATTCACAGAAGATTTGATACCTATTCTTTTCAAACTCTTCCAAATAATCGAAGAGGAGGCAATATTTCCCAACTCATTATATGAGGCCAATATTACTCTGATACTAAAGCCTGGTAAAGATAACACACATGCACACACACACACACACACACACACACACACACATGCACACACACACACACACACACACACACACACACACACACACACAGACCAATATCTCTCATGATAACAGAGGCAAAAATTCTAAATAAGATGCTGGTAAACTAAATACAGCAACATATTAAAAACATACACCACGTTCGAATGAGCTTCATCCCAGAGGCACATGGCTGGTTCAACATACGCAAATAGATTAATGTGATACACCACAAAACAAATTTGAAAATAAGAATCATATGATCATATCAATAAAGACAGAAAAAAATCTTTGACAAGATACTGCATCCATTTATGATCAAAACACTTAACAAAATTGGTATAGAAGAAAAGTACTTTAACATAATAATAAAGGCCATATATGATAAACCCTCAGCTGACATTATACTTAATGGTGAAAAACGGAAAACCTTCCTTCTAAGATCAGCAACAAGGCAAGGCTGTCCACTATTGCCACTGCTACCAGTATAACAATGGAGATCCTATCGAGTGCAGACAGGCAAGAGAAAGATATAAAAGGCAAACAAATAGGAAATAAAGAAGTCAAATTGTCACTATTTGTGGATGACATGATTCTCTATATAGGAAACCCTAAAAACTTCACAAGAACACTACTAGACACAATAAGCAATTTAAAGAAATTGAATCAGACACAAAGAAATGGAAAGACACATTATGTTCATAGGTTGGAAGAATCAACATAGTAAAATGACCATATTACCCAAATCAATATATAGATTTAATGCAATCTCCATCAAAATTTCAATTGATTTTTTAAAGAAATAGAACCAAAAATCATCAGATTTGTGTGAAATAACAAAAGACTCCAAATAGCAAAAGCAACCCTCAGCAAAAAAAAACAGCGTTGGAGGTATCAGACTGCATGACCTCAAATTATACTTCAAAGTGACAATAATCAAAAAAGTATAGTATTGGCAGAGAAACAGACACACAGACCAATGGGACAGAATTGAGAGCCAAATAATTTTTAGAGGACAAATAATTTTTTGAGGGCAAATATTTTTTATCAAAAGAAACCAAAACATACAATGGAGAAAAGGAAGACTCCTCAAGAAAAAATGCCGAGAAAATTGGAAAGCAACATGACAGAGAATGAAACTAGACTGCTATCTGTCACCACTCACCAAAATTAACTCAAAATTTTAAATCAAAGATCTAAATATTTTTTAATCACATTACTAAACTCATGGACATTATATTTAGAGATGATTTTATGAATTTGACCTCAAAGACAAGGGAAGTAAAAGCAAATACAAATGAATGCGACTATATCATACTGAAAAGCTTCTACACAGCAAAAGAAACTGCCAATAAGGCAAAGAAATAACCATCGGAATGGGAAATATATTTGCAAACAATACTTCTGATAATGGCCTAATATCTAAAATATATGAAGAACTTATACAACTCAACAACAACAATCCAATTAAAAAATGGGCAGAAGTCCTGAAGAGACACTTTTTTTCCAAGAAGATATACAAAAAGCTATAGACACATGAGAAGATACTCAACTTCATTAGCTATTAGGGAAATGCAAATCAAAACTACAATGAGATACCACTTCACACCTGTTAGAATGGCTATCATCAACAAGACAATAACAAGTGTTAGAGAGGTTGTGGGGAAAAAGGAACCTTCATACACTGCTGGTGGGGATGTAAATCAGCACAGCCTCTATGGAAAACAGTATGGAATTTCCTTAAAAAACTAGGAATTGAACTATCATATGATTCAGCAATCCCACTTCTGGTATCTATTCAAAAAAAGTGAAAACATTTATGTGTAAAGATATATGTACCCCAATGTTCATTGCAGTGTGATTCCTGAAAACCAAGACATGGAAATAATCAAAGTGTCCTCTGAAAGATGATTGGATAAAGATGATGTGGTACATATAAACAATGGAATATTACACAACCATAATAAAAGATGAAATACTGCCATTTGTGACAACATGGATAGATCTTGAGATTTTTATCATACTAAGTGAAATATGTTAGTTGGAAAAGTCAAGAACCATATGATTTCACTTATGTATAGGATATAAAACTGAAAGCAACAAATGAACAAGACAAACAGAGGGTCACAAACACAGATAACAGTTTAGTGGCTACCAGAGGTAACGGGGGAGGGTGAAGGTAGATAAGGGTAAAAGAGTTCAAATATATGGTGATAGAAAGAAATTATCTTTGAGTGGTGAACACACAATGCCATATATATATATATATATATATATATATATATATATATATGAGACATATCATAAAATTGTACACTCAAAACAAATGTAATTTTATTAATGAATGTCACTCCAATAAATGTAATAAGAAGTTAATTTTTACCATACCAAGGCCCTTTTTTAAAACCTTCATAGATTAAGTGCTACAGAATGAAGAAAAAAAACAAAACAAAACACTTGGGGGACGTGACCAAAAGTGCAACGGTAAAAAAAATAACTTGGTAATTTTTTCTGTTGTAAAACTCAATGACCATGACAACAAAATAAGCAAATAAAAATATACATGCATGGCAATCAGTAACTAAAGCTAATCAGATAGATTAAAATTTATTTTCCTTGAAATTGTACTTTCAATTTTATTCTTATGGTGGTTGATAACTTACTAACACCCAAACTTGATTTAGTAGCAAGTGATAGGAAGAATAAAAATAAGGTGTGATGAATAAAGCCTATGCAATGAAGGCTAATATAATTTTTAAGAATTTAAATATAAGACTAATGTAATAAGTAGAAATGAATAAAACTTCATATAAAACTGTAAAGGTTCAGAAAGAATTAAGGTGTAGTTTTATCTATAAGAGAAACGCTAAAGCAAAAGGACACAACAAGATTAAAAATATTGGGTTGGAGAAAGACAAAGCAAAGAAATATACATTTTTAAAGTAGCAATTTTATTATGAAAAATAGATATATGAAAAAGAAGGATGCTAAATGTTGGCGAAATGTTTTTCAATAGATACATTGATAATATGCAAATATTCGCCTAGGAATTCTCTGAAAAAAAAATATATCCATTGAAAGAAATAAGTAAGGCAGCAAATATGGTTGGTAGTATGAAATATACAGGTGCAAGCATTTGTCATACTTATGGAGCAGTAAACTAAAGATCTATGCATTTTGGTCTATGTAAATTATTTCTTGTCTCAGTTCAGATCTTCCAAGAAGTAGGAGGCAAAACAAGATAAGTCATGCAAGTGATTTATTGGGGAGAAATGCTCGCAAAAAAAAAAAAAAAAAAAAAAAAAAAAACAGTAAAGGGAATAGAACAAAATAGAATCTTCACTGCAGTGCCTATCTAATAACTGTAAAAGGAGAGGAGCAAGGTAGATTGTACAGGAAAGACTCTCAGATATTAAGAGTTTTAAGAATATTTCAGCTAAGTGAAGAGGGGAACCTGAAGCCAAAGTCTGCATCCTACAAGAATAAACCCACCCTGTGACCTCTGCTTTGCCCAGTCATTGAAGTGTAGCCTCAGCAGGCAAGAAGGCAATGATGGATTCAGAGTGATAGTAGCAAGGAATGTCCATGAACCACAGTCCCTGCAGCAGGTTCTCTGGAAGGAGATCTAAGCAGAGCATCTCCAAGTTTCCCACATACCTAAATAAAGTTATGAGAAAAGAATCCAATAGTGCTATTCTATACCAACAATTACCACATATAAAATATAACAAACACGATATTATGTACAATAGCAACCCAACCATAAAATCTCCTGGAATAAATCAAACTAAGGCACAACTTTTACCAAGAAACTCAATTAAAGGGCATAATATTTTTAATAAATGGAGAGATTTCACAATGTTCATATATGGAATGACTAACATGTAAACACACTGTTTCAGTTCAAAATAATTTTAATAATTCAAGTACAGTTAAAATTCCTCAAAGAATCTTAATAAATCTGACAATTTATTTTAAAATGTATAAAAATATGGGGGTTCAAATATCTTTTTGAGTTAATGTTTTAGTTTCCTTTGTATATATTCCCAGTAGTGGAATTGCTGGACTATATGGTAATTTTATTTTCACTTTTTTGAGGATTCTCCATACTGTTTTCCATAGAAGCTATACTAGTTTACAATCCACCAACAATTCACAAGAGTTCCCTTTTCTTCAGGTCCTCACCAGCACTTATTTGATTTTTTTTTTTTTATAATGGCCAATCCAACAGGCATGAGATGATCTCTATGTTTCTGATTTCCATTTCTCTGATGACTAGTGTTGTTGAGCATCATTTCAAGTAATTGTTGGTCTTTCATATATCTCCTTTGGGAAAATGTCTATTCAGGTCTTTTGCCCATTAAAATATTAAACTATTTGGTGATTTTGATATTGAGTTGTATCATATATACATATGAATTATTTCAGATATTAACCCATTATTAACTATATGTTTATCAAATATCGTTTTTTCTATTCCATAGGTTGTCTTTTCATTTTGTTGATTGTTTCTTTTTCTGTGCAGAAGCTTATTAGTTTGATGTAGTATAATTTATTTTTGATTTTGTTGCTTGTGCTTCAGATGTCATATCTAAAAAATCACTGCCAATACACGCTCTTTGGTAGAGCTTTTAACAGATGTTTCCTTCTAGGAATTTTACAACTTATGTTCAAGTCTTCAATCCATTTTGAGTTAATTTTTGCGAGTGATATAAGATAGAAGTGTATTTTCATTTTTTACATATATATTCTCAATTTTCCCAACACTATTTATTAAAGAGACTGTCCCATTTTTGTTGAATATTCTTGACTCTTTTGTCAAATATTAGTTGACTATATATGCTTGAGTTTATTTCTGGGCTCTTGATTCCATTACGTTGATCTATTTTTCTGTTTTCATGCCAAAATCATGCAGTTTGTTTTAATTAATATAGTTTTATAGTATAGCTTCAAATTAAAAAAAAAAAAAAACTATGATGCCTCACATTTTTTCTCCTTCAGGTTTGCTTTGACTGTTCAGGGTTTTTGTTGTTCCATAAAAATATTAGGATTTTTTTTGTACTTCTGTAAAAATAAAATGCCATTGAAATCTTGATAGGGATTGCATTTAATCTACAGATGGCTTTTCATAGTATGGACATTTTAACAATGTTAATTCTTCCAATTTAGGAACATGGGACATCTTTCTATTTATTTGTGTGTTCTTCAATTTATTTGTAATTTTCAGAATAGAATTTTCATCTCCTTGGTTTAGTCCTCAGTATTTTATTGTTATTGATGATATTGTAAATGAAATTACTTTCATTATTTTTTCAGATAATTTGTTGTTAGTTGTATAAAATGCTACCGAATATTTTATGTACTGAATTTATTGATTATACCTATCAGTTTCTTGGTGTAGTCTTTAGGATTTTTTAATATATACAATTATGTCATTTGCAACTAGAGACAATTTTACTTCTTCCTTTTAAATTCTGATTTTTTTTTCTTTCTTTCAGCCTGATTGATCTGACAAGGCCTTCTGGTAATACATTGAATAGAAGTTTTGAGATCGGGCACCCTTGTCTAATTCTTGATCTAAGGAAAAGCATTCAGCTCTTTACCAATGTGTATGCTCTTAGCCATGGATTATCATTTATTGTGTTGAGATATATTTCTTTTATAACTAATTTGTTAAGAGTTTTTATCAGAAATGGATGTTGACTTTATTTATTTGTTTATTTATTTATTTATTTATTTTGAATTTATTAGGATGACATTAGTTAATAAAATTATATATGTTCCAAGTACACAATTCAATAATATTTCATATGTATATTGCATTATGGATTCACCTTTGATGAACACTATTTCTGTATCTATTGAGATAATCATATATTTTTTCCTTTTATTCTATTAATATACTTTATCATATTTAGTGATCTGTGTATGTTAAACCTTTCTTGCATTCCAGGTATAAAACCTACTTTATCTTTAAAGTGCTGCTCAATTTGTTTTGCTAGATTTTATTGAGAAATGCTGCATCTATATTCATAAGAGGTAATAGTGTGTAGTTTTCTTTTTCTGATAGTGTTCTTTCCTGGCATTAGTTTCAGGGTTATGAGTTTGGGAGTGTTGTATTCTGTTTAATTTTTGGAAGAGTTTACAAAGAATTGGCATCATTTTTTTAAATGTTTGGTAAAATTCACCAGTGAAACCATCTGGTCCAGTGCTTTTTTAATTTGGGAGATTTTTTATTACTGATTCATTCTCATTACTAGTAATTGATATATTTAGACTTTATATTTCTTCTTGATTCAATCTTGGTAGTTTGTATGTTTCTAAGAGATTTCTCTTTCTTCTAGATTTTCAAGATTGTGGCATGTTGTTCATAATACCATCTTATGATTATATGTATTTATGTGGTATCAGTTGTAATTTCTTAGTTTTATGTCTAATTTTGTTGATTTTAGACTTTTTATATTTTTATTGGTTAGTCTATATAAAGCTTTGTTAATTTTATTTATCATTTCAGAGAACCAACTTTTTCCATGGTTTGTTTTTTTATTGTTATTCTGTCCTTGATTTTATTTATTTCTTCTCTGTAATCTTTATCATATCCTTCCTTTTGCTAATGTTGGGCTCCTTTTGTTTTTCTTTTTATGCTTTCCTAAGTTGTATGATTAGTTTTTTTTTTTTTTAATTTGGGATGTTTATTGCTTCTTAATGTAGTCATTTATTGCTATAAACGTTGCTTTTAGAACTACTTTTACTGAATCTCATAGGTTTTGAAATAACATGTTTCAATTTTTGTCTCAAGAACTTTGTAAAAATTTTTCTTTAATTTATTTTTTAACCTATTGGTTGCTCAGGAGAGTGTTAATTTCATGTGCTTGTGAATTTTCCAGTTTTCCTTTTATTATTGATTTATAGTTTCATTGTGGTAAGAGAAGATTCTTGGTATGATTTCAGTCTTCTGGAATTTACTAAAACTCGTTTTGTGGCTTAACATGTGCTATATCCTAGAAATGCCCCATGTGCATTTGAGAGGAATGTGTCTTCAGCTATTGACAAATAGAATGTTTTTCATGTTTGTAAGGTCTATTTACTCTATTGTGTTGTACAAATCTGCTGTTTCCTTATTGATTTTCTGTCTGATGATCTATCTATTGTTGAAAGTAGAGCATTAAAGTCCCCAACTACTATTGTCCTGAACAATATGTGCTGTAGTTATTTTTCCTTTTTGCTCTGTTAGTTTTTGCTTTGTCTTTAGGTACTTCTATGTTGGGAGTTATAAATATTTACAATTGTTATAACTTTTTTTCTCTTTTTACTTCTTTTTCCTTTAGTCAATTTCATTTAATATATAACTACCCCTGTTTTATTTTGGAGGCAATTTTTTTCTTTGGTTACCGTTCGCTTGAAATATTTTTTTACATCTCTTCACTCTCAATATGTGTGTCTATAAGGTTAAAGTTCATCTCCTGTAGAAAACATATTATTCAGTTTTTTTTCTAATCCATTCAGCCATTCTATGCCTTTTGATTAAGTGATTTAATTTGTTTACATTTAAAATAATGATTGATCATTGAAGACTTACTATTGCCATTTTATTAATTGTTTTCTTGTTGTTTTATAGATCAATTGTTCTTTGTTTTTATCCTCTGATCCTCTTTTGTATGCTCTGATGTCTTCTGGTATCAGTATTCTTTGATTTCTTTGTCATGTTCTTTTGTGCAATTACCATAATTTTTTCCCTTGTGGCTACCAAGAGGCTTACATAAAATAAAACTTACAACTCCCTATTTTAAACTAATAACTTAAATTCAATGAAATTCCTAAGCTTTACACTTTTACTTCTCCTTCTCTACACATTTTAAGTTATAGTTATAATTTACATATTATTAATATTGTATAACTAATAACATATTATTGTATTTATGGTTATTTTTACTATGTTTGTTTTTAACTTTTAAACTAGAGTAGTAAGTGTATTATGCACCACCAGGACCATATTATAGAATTCAACTTTGACTATTTACTTGCCATTACCAGTGATTTTTACACTGCTTTCTTATGTTTTTATGATGTTAATTACTTTCCTTTTGTTTCCACACAAACAACTTCCTATAGCATTTCCTGTAAGACAGGTCTAGTGGTGATTAATTCTATCAGCTTTTGTTTGGGCAAGTCTTTATCCTTCCTTCATTACCAGAAAACATCTTCACAAGGTAAGGTATTCTTGTTTAACAGTTTTTTTTTAATTATAATATTTTGAATATGTAATTCTATTCTCTTCTAGCCTGAAAAGTGTCTCTTGAGAAATCCACTTATAGTCTTATTGGAGTACCCTTGTGTGTAACCTCACTTATTCTTGCTTATTTTAAATTATTTTTTTATCTTTGACTTTTGACTATTTAATTATAATGTGTTTCAGTATAACCTTATTTTGGTTCAATCTATTGGGATCCTTTGGGCTTCTTGGGTCTAGATATCTATTTATCTCTACAGGTTTAAAAATATTTTCTGCCATTATTGCTTTAAATATACTTTTAAATATTCTCTTTATTTTCTCCATCTGGAATTACTATAATGCCAATATTTTTCTCTACATTATATTCTCAAATTGGTGTAAGCTTTCTTCACTTATTTTTATTATTATTTTTTTCTTTTTGTTTTTATGACTGGATAATTTCAAATGTCCTATCTTCCAGGTTGCTGATTTTTCCTTTTTCAGTCAAGTCTGCTTTTGGAGTTCTCTACTGAATTCAGCAGTTCGATTGTTATATTTTTTCAGTTTTAGAATTTCTACTTATTTTTATGGTTTCTGTTTATTTGACAAACTTCTCATTTTGTCCATGCCTCATTTCCTTAATTTTCTTTAGTTTTCCATCTTTGTGTTCTTGTAGTTTACTAATCTCCCTTAAGAGGATTATTCTAAATTCTTTGTTTGACAGTTTATAGAGATCCATTTATTTAGTATTAATTAGAACTTCATTAGTTTTCCTTTCTGGTGCATGATTATATGATTTTTCATAATCTTTGATTCTTTATGTTGGTATCTGTACATTATGTGGTCTCTTCTTTTAGTTGCAGGTTCGCATTGATAAAAACAGCATTTCAGCAGTCAGCTCAGTTTGACATTCTGGACATGCCTCCTGGTAACATTTTTAAGCAGGTGTAACCTGTAATTAGAGTTTATGTTTGGGAGAGGCAACAGTTTAAGCTCTGAGATCGCTGGTGGTGGGATAAGCCATGTGCTGTGAACACCTGGATAGTACTCCTGTCTTGATTCTCCATCCAAGCAAGTCTGTAGGATGGGCTTATCTATTTCCTTGATTCTCTGATCAGGCTTATTAGACAGTCAGGACTGAGTACTATACTCAGCAGTAGAGAGGCTATAAATTAGTTTTCCTGCCCCAGTGGATCAGCAAGACAGGATTCAGTGCTTGCACAGCTTGTTGTTTAGGATCCCAAATCAGGCAAGAGTGTATACATTTAGTTGCCTTATCAGATTAGGCCACCATTTTTGTTCTGCAAACAGAAAAATATACAGGATACACTCTATTCAAGTGCCACTGTAAGCAAGACTGTTGAATGGACTAACAACTTCCCTTATGTTCTGGCAAAGTTCCCTGGTCTGGAATTCTAAAGGTGGTATTATTCGGCAATAATTCAGGCTACAAATTAGTTTTCCTTCCTAGGTTCATTGAAAGAAGCAGCCCCAATAATGCTCTTTGTTTGTGGTCTTGACTTGAGCTAATTCATGACAGGAGTTGCCTGGTTGAATAGGTCCACTGGCTTTGTTCTGGGAGCAATCAGCTCTGCTTGCCATGAATAGTTGTTAGTTATTCTTTCTATGAGGCAGGGGAAGTTCATAAACAACCTCTGTCTCCATCTTGGTAACATAACTCCTGAGACTTTGCCATCATTAACTTTTCTTGCAGAGAGAAGATTTTCCAGTGCCTTTACCAAACATGTTAAAATGGGAAGAGTGCTGAACTGCTATCGTTTATATCTGCTACTAGGCATAACAGCAGTGTTCCATATTCTGTCTGCAACACTCAGCAACACATCTAAATGCTTACCCAACTAACTTTTAACAAAGGTGTAAAAACAATTAAATAGAGGGAAAATAGACTTCTTAATAAGTGATTCTGGAAATTAGACATCTCTAGATTTAAAAAAAAATGAACAACATAAATTTCATACCTTATACAAAAATTAACTCAAAATAGATTGCAGACTCTAATGTGAAATATGAAACTATAAGACTTTTAGAAGATATCCTAAAAAATATATCAACAAAATCTAGGGTTTGGCAAACTGTTCTTGCATAGAAGTATGGCCCTTAAAAAACTAAATAATAAATAAATTAGATTTTATAAAAATAAAAATTCTGCTATTTGAAAGATACTTAAATAAATAAATGTGACAAGCTATAGTCTGGGAGGAAATATTTAAGAACCAAATAGCCATCAAAAGACTAGTATCTAAATTATAGAAAGAAATCTCAAAACTCAATAGTAAAAGAAACAAAATCAAACCAGATAGAGAATAAGCAAAATATAGGAAAAGAATTTCACTGAAGAGGATATATACATGCTAAATAAGCAAATATACAAATTCTTCTACATCAATAACCATTAAAAAATACAAACTAAAACCACAATATGATATCACCACAGACCTTTCAAACTGGATAAATTAAAAATAGTAGCAATATCAAATGCTGCTGTGATGTAGAGAAATTAGACCAGTCATAAACTACTGGTGAGAACCTGAAGTGGTGTGTTTTACTTTGGAATGTAACACTTTGGAAAACAGTTGAGAATTTTTCTATGAAATTAAGTTTGAAAATCTCATACAACCCAGCAATGGTACACTTGAACATTTATCCCACAGAAATAAAAACATCTTTATACAAATACTTGCACATGAATATCAAAGAGCAACAGACAGGATTTCTCTGCATTTTTATTACAACTGAATGTTAATCTGTAATAATTCTAAAATTAAAAAATAAAGTTTTTAAAAAGGTATTTGAGCTTTATAAAACATATTGATGCATTCCCTGTGACCAAAAGCCTCTTTTGGAGGGTCTCTATTTTATTCAAGATTGTATATTTTTTGAAGGCATAAATTTAAATTTAGACTTTTTTTAAATTTACCATAGAAACTATAACAATACTAATTACTAGTTAATGGATGTGGCAAAATTGATAATTTATTTACATTAAATAACTCAGCATGCAATGATTACTCCATGTCAGATATTATGGTTACAGAAATGAATAGCAGAATTCTTTAGTTTCTTCATTTCATAATCTAGTAGAGAAGACAGTCCTGCAAAGAGATAATTAAACAATGTGATGTCTTAAAAGAGAAATGCACAGAATGCACAAAAAATGCACAGAAACAAATAGTGTTTTTTGTAGTATTTGACCAGAAATAATATAGTAATATATCAAAGCTAGCATGTACCTGCTAAGAACAAAAATTAAATAAAATAGCAGAAACAGAAAAGCTAAGCAAGGACAATACCTTAAAAGGTCTTGTATCCCAGGATAAAGAATTTGAGTTTTTATCTTATAAAAACTAGGAAGCCATTCAAGATGGTGGGAAACATAAAATAGTTTTTGCTAAAAAGGTCTTGTTTGGCAAGGGACAATTCTTGTCTTAGCACTGACAGTTCTATGTCCTGGAAAAGTTCTTAGTCCCAGGCAAACTGGGACTGTTAGTTGTCCATTTTGAGTTTACAAGAGTTTTATTTTTAAAATATACCCCACCATATCCTTAAAGATAGTCAGAGCGTGGAGGAGTAAAAAAGAGACTGGAGGCAGAAAAATCAATTGAGAGCGAATGACACTTTCAACGTAAGATTTCTTTCTCAGTAAACTTATTTGGGTGAAACCAATTATAAATAATTTTAATTGTCCTTTTTCAGACAAACTAAGGTACTGAGGCCTTAAAATAAACAAAATAATACAAGTTTGAAAGAAGTAATCCTATAGTAAAATCTTGTGTAACATTATAGAGTGGAAAGAATATTTTGTTTATTTTATTTCCACAGTCCTGTTGAAGAGCATATGAAAAGAATATTGAGCCCTCCATGTATAAAAGTTGGGTAAACTGTATATTTGGGTAATTTTATAATGAGGGAAATTTCATTAATCTGGGAAAATATAGAGTATGCTTATCTGTAAAGATGTGACATAGTTTGATTTTTCACTTTTATTTTCACTGGTTGTTTTTTAACCAAACTCAGAATACTTGTAGAGTACCATAAAAAGTAAATTCAAAAAATTTTTAAGTTTGAAAAAAATTGAGGTAGATTAAGCTGTAATTTGGAAATGTGGCAAAACTCTTAGCTCTAAATGGTTTAACAGTTTACTGGAGATGCAAAGAAGAAAGTCTTCAACAGCTTCATTCGAAGATGTAGCATTAATAGTCTACGAAGAGCAGAGAAAAGCAGCCAGATTTCACAGCAAGACTGAAGGAGTCTCTCATATGACATATTTTAGTAACATTGAAAATTATAATGTAACTAATACCAATGATTTTAATTACCCATTTTAGAAGTATATAAAATTAAAATAAAAGTTACTGCCATCATAGACCCACACCCCAAAAGGAAACTATAACATTTTAGAAATTTTACTCATCTTATCCAAACACATCTATGCATATATGTCTATTTGCACAAATGGAATTATATTATACATATTATTCAGTAAAATAGTACTTTCTTTTAACATTATCGTTAAACTCAGGCTTCACTTGACATTTCTTCCCTGTATATTAAGTTTCACTGGCTGAATAGTTAGCAAGCTTAGACTATGAATAGAGGAAGTCACAAAATCAGTTTTTGTTCAGTGAAATTGATGTTTTTCTTTTTCTCATCTTACTGCTTGATCCCTAAGCAGTCAAGTGGACCAGCTGTGCAATTAATCTATACTACATAAAAAGATAGCAAAAACATTATTTTGGCTCCTTTTTTATCTGATTTTTATACATAGAAAGACCACAACCATAGCATTTATTTATTAAACAAATATTTATTAAGTATCTACCATGTGCTGGGCACTGTCTTAGGTGATGAAGAAAGAAATATACAATCATATTGATAATATAATGCATAACTATTATCATCATTATTTTCACTGTTGCCACAAAAAGTTTTTTAGCCTTCATTATCATTTTAAATAATGAACTTTTTTATATGAGTTGGAAACTCGATTTAAATTTATATTTTTGTGAACTTACATTTCTTCTGAGAATTAATCTATTGTTCATATTAAAATCAAGTACCTTTTAGTGTTTTTTAAACTTCATTAAAGTAAATAGTTTATTCAGTTTTCTTTATATTTTACCTAATATCTATTTTCAGCTGCTTGCAACCATCCAAGACACAAAAAATATTTATTTAGTTGATATGTCTCTTTAGGCTCCTCTTGTGTATGATATTTATTTTCTAATAATTTATTGAGAAATGATTCACATACAATACAATTAACCATTTCAAAGTAAACCCTTTATTTTAACATTTAATACATTCATGATCTTGTACAACCACCACTTTTATCTAGTTCCAAAAAATTTCCATCGCTTTGAACTAAAGTTCCTTAGTCACAAAGTAATTTCCATCCCCACAACAATTTAGGCAAATCATCAATGTGCAGTCTGTCTCTGTATATATCAGTATTCCATTCAATTTTGTAGTTGAATGATATTCATGTATGTGTGTGTATATATATGTGTGTATATATATATATACATATATATACACACATATATGTGTATATGTGTGTGTGTGTATCCATTTGTATATCTTTGGTGAAGAAATATTTATTCAAGTATGATTTTTTTCATATAGGTAATCATTGTTATTGAAATGGAAAATTTATATATTACAAATACTAGATTTTTTTAGATAAATAATTTACAGATATCATCTCATTATGTGGATTGCTATTTTATGTTTTGATAATACTCTCTGATGTATAAAAGTTTTTTTAAAATGCAAATTCAATTTATTCATTTAATTTTTTGTTGCTCATGCATTTGGTGTCATATGTAATCTAACACTGTCAGATCCAAGGTGATAAATATTTACCCCTATGTTTTCTCCTCAGAGTTTTATCAATTTAGCTGTTATGTTTAGGCCATTGGTCTATTTTCAGTTAATATTTGTATATGGTATGAGTTCAAGGTCTACCTTTATTCTTTTTTGTGTGGACCTATTGTTGTACTAGCACCATATGACAAAGACTACTTTCCCCCACTAAATTTTTGGTACACTCATTAAAAATCAGTTGGTCATAGGCCTGATACAACCAAAGAAACTTACTATGTAACCACACTTAACCACAGAAACTATAGGTCCATTGCAAAAGTGGTCATGGTCTCTGGAGGCACATTTTCTTCATACATAGACATCAGTATCAAGCCTCTACATTTACATATGCCATCAGCTCTCTCCTCCCAGAATGCCAGATCAGACTAACTAATGAAGGGCTTTCCCTGTAGATGCCAATATGTAGAGAGGCCAATATGTAGAGAGGCCAATATGTAGATGATATGAAGAGGTGAGTACTTTTTAAAATGTAAAGACATCAATATAAGGATATAAAGATCACAAAGGTTCAAGAAAACATGATAACATAAAAGGAAACTAATAAAGTTTTAGTAATTAATCCTAATAGAGGTCAGTGAAACGCCTGATAAAAAAATTGAAAATAATCACCTTAAAGAAACTTAGTGACACAAGAAATAAATAAATGACTAAATAAAATCAACTTAACAATACATAAACAAACTGAGACAATCTATAAATAAATAAAAACCCTAAGAGACATAAACCAAGTGTTGAGGAATGACTTAAATGAAAAATTCAAAGGAGAGCTTTAACATCGGACTTAATTTAACACAAGAAAATATTAAAAACATACCAAACTCAAGTACATGTCATTAGAAATTATTTAGTCAGAGGAACAATAAGAAAGAAATAAAAAAGAGTTAGGAAAGCCAATGAGACTTATGAGATACCATCAAAAGAAAGGACATACACATGATAAAAGTGGCAGAATAGTGATGAAGAGCAGAAAGCTTACTTAAAGAAATAATGCATGAAAATGTCTCAAATTTTGGCCAAAAAGTGAACATCAACGTTCGTGAAGCCTAAAAGTTCCCAATAGGTTGAAACTGAAAAGATCTGCAACAAAACACAATATAACTAAACTGTGAAAAGACACACTTGAAGGGAGTTTAAAAAAAAAAAAAAAAACAGCCATGGGGGGGGAACTTATCACATACAAGGCAATGTACATTAGACTATGAGCAGATTTCTCAGCAGAAATCTTACAGACTAGAAATAATTGCAATGATATGATCAAAGTACTGAGTAAAAAAA
This sequence comes from Eidolon dupreanum, assembly GCA_028627145.1. NCBI lineage: Eukaryota > Metazoa > Chordata > Mammalia > Chiroptera > Pteropodidae > Eidolon > Eidolon dupreanum. The sequence continues at coordinate 43,083,886 of CM053505.1, forward strand.
AAACTGCCAATCAAGAATATTCTATTCAGCAAATCTCTCCTTCAAAAATAAAAGAGAAGTAAACATTTTCAAATAAAAAAAAAAGCTGAGGGAGTGCATCACCACTAGACCTGTCTTACAGGAAGTGCTAAAAGACATTTTTTAAGTTGAAATAAATAGACAGTAAATATAAAGACAAAGGTGCAGAAAGGTACAAATCTCACTGGTAAAAGTAAATATATAAACAAATACATAACACTAAATATCTAGTGGCAGTGTATAAATCACTTTTAACCTAAGAGTAGAAGTTAAAAAAGTATTAAGGTTAACTTTAATAAAAAATATTTTTAATGGATACAGAATATAAAAGAAGTAAACACAGACATCAATAACAAAATGTGTGGGGTGAGTAAAAGTGTAGAGTTTTCATATGTGATTAAAATTAATTGTTATCAGGTTAAAATAGACTGTTATAACTATAAGAATTTTAATGCAAGCCTCATGTTAACTATAATTTAAAAAATCTATGGTAGTACACAAATGATAAAAATGAAAGAAGCAAAGCTTATCACTAAAAAACACATCAAATCACAAAGACAGCAATAACAGAAAAGAAGAATAAGATAACTAAAACACACAGAAAAAGTGAACACACTGGTAGGAATAACTCCTTATCTGTTAATGATGAAATTAAATATAGATAGATTAAATTTTCCAAAAGACAGAGTGGCTGAAAGGATTTTTAAAAGACACCAAAATATGCTGTATACAAGAGACTCACATTACTTTTAAGGACACACATAGTCTGAAAGTGCAGGGATGGACAAAAAAATTTTATGCAAAAGGCAAATTTAAAAAAGCATAAATGGCTACTGTCACTTTAGATAAAATAAACTTTAAGTAAAATACTGTCACAAAAGATAAAGATAATGTTAAGTAGATCCATTCTAGAGGAAGATAAAATTATATATAGATATGCACACAACATCAAAGCTCCTAAATATATAGAGCTAATATTGGCATAATTGAAAGGAGAAACAGATAACAATACAATAGTAAGAGACTACAAAACTTCACATTTCATAATGGCTAGATGAGAATCCAGGTGGAAAATCAGTAAGAAAGCAGCAGACTTGAACAATTCTATGGAGCAAATACTTAACAGATATATACAGAACATTCCAACAGACAGTAGAGAACACATATTCTGTTCAAACAAACATGGATCATTCTCTAAGTTAGACCCCATGCTAGATCATGAAAAAGTATTAACAAACTAAAGTAGAAAGAAATCATTCCAAATATATTTTCTAATCAGAATAGCCTAAAACCAGAAATCAATAATAAAACAAAATTGGGTAGTCTTAAATATATGAAAATTAAACAATAAACTCATACAACCACTATGTCAAAAAAGAAATCAAAACAGAAATTAGAAAATATCTTGAGAAAGTGAAAATAAAAATTAAAAAAAAAACAAATCTTATAGAATACAGCAAGAAAAAACAATAAGAGGGAAACATAACAATAAATACCTGAATTAAAACAATTTTTTAAAATTCAAATAAGCAACCTAACACTTCAATAAAGTAGAAAAACAATGCCCAATATTTGTAAAAAAGAAAAAAAAATAATAAAGATTAGAACATGTATGTCAAATAGAGAATAAAAAATGTGTAGAAAAATCTAAGTATAGATGATTTTTTGAAAAGAAAACAAAATTACTTAGATAAAAAACAAAAAAATAAGAAAAAAATCCTAAAATTAGAACTAAAAAGGAGACATTATAACTGATTACACAGAAATAAAAAAAAATTATAGTGACTTATGAACAATTATATGCCAACAAATTGACCAACTTAAAAAATGGATAAATTTCTAACAATATAAAACCTACTGAGACTAAATCAAGAAGAATTATAAATCTCTTACACATCAATAACAAACTGGTAAATTTAATCAGTGATGAAAGCTCTACCTCAAAAGAAAAGCCCAGGATCAGATGACTTCACAGATAAAATCCATCTTACTTTTAAAAGTGAATGAATACCAATCTTTTTAAAATTCATCCAATGTCACATTTTACATCAGTATATTTTATATATTTCTTAAATAATTATTGTAGTTTTAGTTAATTGCACTACTTTTGTCTTTAAACTTTATACTAGCTTTATAAGTGATTAATCCACTATTTTAATTTTATTTTATCTTTACCATTGAGATTTTCAGTTGTGTATAATTTTTTGTTAATAATTACATACATTTATTTAGAGATGTCCCTTTAACATTTCTTACATGGCTGGTTTAGTGGTGATAAATTTTTTAGCATTTGCTTGTCTGGAAAACTCTATCTCTCCTTCAATTTTTAATTATAATTTTATTATGTAGAGTATTCTTTGTTGAAAGGTTTTTTTTTCTATCTTTTAATACATTAAATACGTCATGCCATTTTCTTCTGTCCTGCAAAATTTCTGCTAAATAATCTGCTGATAGCTTTATGGGGTTTTCCTTTTATGTAAAAAGTTTTTCTTACTGATTTTAAGAGTCTCTCTTTATCTTTAAATGTTGAAAATTTAATTATAATGTGTCTTTGTGAGGATTGCTTTTATTCATCTTATTTGAAACACTCTAGGCTTTCTGGACCTGGATAATTACCCCCTCCCGCCAGGTTAGGAAATTTACAGTCATTACTTCTTCAAATGAGTTTTCTGTCCCTTTGTCTATCTCTTATTCTGATGGGACCCTTGTATTGTGAATGGTATTATTCTTGATATTGTCTCATAGGTATTTTAAGCCATCTTCACTTTTAATAACTTTATTTTTGTTGTTGCTGTTTGTGTGAATTACAAAAGCTTTATCTTCCAGTTCACTTTTCCATTCTTCTGCTGTATCCAGTCTGATATTGAAATCTAGGGCATTTTTCAGGTCAGTTATTATATTTATCTCTGTGAGTTCTGTTTGGTACTTTCTTATATATTTTATCTCTTTATATTTTTCAATATGTTCATGCATCCATTCTTCTCCAGAATTTGGTGATCCTCTTTATAACCGTTACTTTGAATGTTTTGTCAGATAGATTACTTATTTCTGTATTATTGTCATTTTCTAAGGTTTTTGTATTGTATTTTTGTTTGAAATACATTTAAGTCTTTCCTCATGTTGCTGAAAAAAATGTGCTTGTTTCTATGTATTATGTAAAATTGTTACTTTCTTAGTTTTGAAGAAGTGGCCTTGTGTAAGTAATCAATCTTATCTTTCAATCTTGCTCTAGCTCTTGTTTGTCTCTCAAACCTTTGTGATTTTCTAAACAGCCTGACTTATTCTCATAAATACCCATTGTTGAGGGTGTGCCAAAATCTTTTAGTGTTCTAAGGTAAAGAATGTCATTTAGTACCTAGTTTCAGGATGTGTGGAAGCCAGACCCTCTGGCAGCTTACTTTAGAATATATACAGTCCTGTGGAGCTGCCATCATAAACTGCTATTCTCCAGACCAGGAGATCTGGAGGTGTCCATCAGCAACAGTTGAAAAATAATCAAGGCTCTAGACATATGTATAAGCTCCTTTTTGGGATGTATCATTAAGCTGAGGTGAGGCCAATGGATGCACAACGATGATGTCTCCCTACTTATGTTCCCTGGGAGAACCTCCATAGCCTCTAGATGAGTGGGAAATTTGAAGTGCTTCTCACAGGCTGAGGCTCCAAGATAAGTGTATAGTTCTTTATATAACTGGGAGACAGGGGTTGTGATTCAGTTGCTTCAGTTGGCTGTACAGTGCTCTGAGTATCATAGCCTGCCAAGAACTGCCTTTCTGATTTTTACAGTTTCATGGAGCCCGGAAGTGACAGCCCCCTTGGCCACCAGGGCTAGGTGATCAAAGGGTATCATCTGAGTGGATTACACATATCTGTTGGCTTTAGTAAGGCAGTTGGAGCATGTATGGGGCAGGACTCTCTTGCCTTCTACATCAAGATAGCAGGGAAATGTTTTAAATCCATGCACCCCTGGGCTTCATCGATGATGCAGGAGATTATATTGTCTGTGCGCATAGGTGCATTATATTTAGGAAAGGAGTGAAAGAATGCCTTGATCACTTGCTTTTTCAGTCCCTAGCCAGGGAGTGAGAGAGAGCTGCAATGACTCATGCTCTCTATCCTCACCCGGACAATGAGATAGTGCCATGACTACTTGCCCCTGCCTGTTTTAGCAAAGCAGTATTAGGGTGCTGCACCCAAGCTTACCCACCTGTACTGTTCAGGGTGGACAGTAAGTGCAAAAATTGTACCTTCCAGTACCTTTGTCTTTGGAGAGATTTTCAACTGTCCAATGCCCCACTCCCCAGGAGCTGCTTTAAGATTATTAAATAAATCTTCACATATAGTCTGGGTGCTTTTTCAAAATTCATTTTCACTGGGTCCTTGGGCAGGTGTGACTATATATGATGTCTTTAACTGAAGAATCTAAGTTTACCATAACCCTTTGTGTCTCTTGGACATCAGTACCATTGGTTTTCTAAGCCAAACATTTTGGGGGGTTGTGCTCCAGTAAAGATCTCAAGGGTTGGGGTTCCCAATGTGGGATTAAAACCACTTGCTCCTTTGGCAGAACTGCCATACCTGCAAGATCCCTCCTTATTGTGCATTGCTGTACCAGCTGTACTTTTTTCTTTTGGTGAGAGCTTGTCTCTACCTCTTCTACTCACTTTGATATGGTTCTTTTATTTTTTTGTCATGAAGGAGCTGTTCATCTAGTTTTCAGATAATTTTCAAAAAGAAATGATCCATATGTAGCTATAGATTTGGTGAGTTCGTGGAAGGAGGTAAGTTCAGGGTTTTCTTGAACACTTTGCCATTTTTAATTTAAATAAGCTTCTTGGTACTTTATTTCTTTCTTCTTTTTTTCTGGAATCTCTTTGAATATAATTGTTCACTTGATTGTGGTTCGTAAGATTTGTAGGCATTCTTCATATTTTTTCATTTTTTCCTTTGTTATCCTCTAACTAGATAATTTCAATTGACCTGTCTTTAAGTCAGCTGATTCTTTTTTTTTCTATTTGATCAAGTATTCTGTTGAACCTCTCTTAAATTTTGCAGTAAAGTTATGTATTCTTCAATTCCAGTGTTATTGTTAGTTTCTTTTTTATAATTTCTATTTTTTTGTTTTTGATATTATCATTTCATTTATATATCATTTTTCCGGTTTCATTTAGTTATCTATATTTGTTCTCTTCTATTTCATTTAACATCTTTAAGTTAATTATTTTGAATTCTTATTCAGGTAGTTCATCAATCTTTTTTAGTGTCAGTCCTTGAAGATTTATTTTGTTCATTTAGTAATGTCCTATTTTCCTGATTCTTTTGATTTCTAGTAGCTTTTCCTTTTGTCTGGAAATTTGAAGAAGCAGCCACCTTTTTTCTTCATAGACCAGTGTTGGCAGTAAAATATCTTTACTAATTAGCTTTGATAGAGATTCTGAGCTTCTAAAAGTTTTATGAGGATGTGCATTTTCTACTTCTCTCTTTCTTTCTAGTAAAGAAGTTTTAGAGTTTTGCACCTTCTTGCAGTCTCAGCAATTCATGCTGTCCAAGATAAGTCCACTTCTGCTTTCCTTCTGGGAATACATGGAAATGCTGGGAGACTTGGTCCAAAATCCCACTTCTGAAGGGAATATCCTAGTATTGTGCACTTTCTTTCAGTTCTGCAGAGATATGCAGGCTGCTGAGAGTTGCCTGCCCTTTTCCTCCAAAACAGTGCACTGAAATGCCAGGAAGCTGAATGCAAATGGACTTCCACCTTCCTCCTGAAGAAATTTTAGTATTTTTCACCTTATCTGAGTCCCACAGAGATGAGCTGACTGCTTAGGGCCACTTGTCCATTTTTCCTAGAGAAGTGTATTCAAATACCAGGAGACTGTGTGTATATATCCACTTTTCTCCCTTCTCCTGGAAAAAAAAGTCTGAGGATTGGTCATCTTCTTTCAGTATCATAGAGCCATGCAGTCTTCTGAGAGATGCTTCTTCCTTTTCTCTAGAGCAGTGTACTTGAATGGCAAGAAAAAAGATACCCCTCCAATTCACTTGGAAGAGAAGTCTCAGGAATGTGCCTATTTTCCACATCCCACAGGACCATGCAGGCTTCTGAGAGCCCCTGCTCCTTTTTTTTTGTTTGTTTTCTTTAGCTTCCCCAAGGCATTCTAACTGTGTTATTTGCCTTTGCACTCTGAGTGATAAGAGATAAAAGTAGGTCTCACAACTGGACTCTGAAAGACTGGGGTTGGCAGATTGAAACTTTACTCACTCTTTCTTCTGAGGAAAGATTGTGGGTATGTGGATCTTTCTAGGCACTGACCTGTGTATGCTTGGAGAAAAGGCTAACATAGATTTTTTTAAATGTTGTTTTTATTTTTACCCATTTCAAAGAAGTTTTACTAAACTTTATTCTCTTCTGAGATGTTGCAAATTCTTAACTGAAACTAGATTTCTCATTTAGATGTGTTAGCTCAAATATCATTGTTTCATCTGTGTTTTTGTGGGAAAGGTATTGCTGTGACTTCCTATTCTGTCTTTTTGCAGTCTCTCTCTACATTGTCTTTAAATACTCTATTTTATTTGTATACACTCTTATTTTGATTGTAACATTCCAATCTGCTAGTTTGTGATTTAGTTTGCTCTTTTTGTTCTGGTTACTTAAAGTTTGTAGCTAGATCATTTGAGGTCTTTCTTTGTTAATGTATGCATGTGATGTTATAAATTTACTCACCTGTTTTTGCTGCATTCTATCAGTTTTAGTATGTGTACTTTTTATTATTTCTCTCCATGTATTTTCTAGTAATCTTTATGATTTCTTTTTTGACTCTTTGTTTAATTTTTTTAATAATTACCATATACGTTTGTATGTTTCTTGTCATTGTTTTCTAGTATTATTTCATTTCAGTTGGAGAAGATGCTTTGTGTCATTTAATCTCTTAAAATTGACTGAGACTTGATTTGTGTCATAATACATTGTCTCTCCTAAAAAATATTCTATGTACTCTTTAGAGGAATATGTATTTTGCTACTGTTAGGTGCAGTGTTTTGTGTGTATATATATATATATATATATATATATATATATATATATATATATATATATCTTAGGTCTAGTTTGTTTCTAGTGTTATTTCTCTCTATTATTTCTTCAGTGACCTTTTGTCTAGATGTCCATATGAAAGTAGGGTATTACATTTTTCAGCTATTATCTTAAAAATTTTTATTCATCCTTTCCAATCTTTTAATTATTTATTCAAATATTTTGTGTGCTGTGCTTTTTTTGGTGGACATATAGTTATAATATCATATCGTTTTGAGAGATTGACCCTTTTATCAAGATATAAGATTCTTTTTGTCTCTTGTAACAGTTTTGACTTACAGTCTATTTTGTTAGTTATTAGTATAGGCATTCCAGCTTATTCCAGTTCTGTTTTGCTTACAATTTCCATAGACTATGTTTTTCCCTTTTTTTTTTTATGTTGCTTTCAACCTATTTGTATCTCTATATTTAAAGTGGCCTCTTGTAAAGAGAATATAGCAAATCATGTTTTTAAAATCTATTTTACTAATTTTTGATTGGATAGTTTAATCCAACACATTTAAAGAAATTACTCATAAGAAAGAACTTTTCTCAGCCATTTTGCTATTTCTTTTCTGTATGATCTCACTTTTCTGTTATGCATTTCCTCCATTATTTATTTATTCTCTGTTTATTAATTTCTACTGCTTTATATTTTGATGTCCTTCTAAAATTCATGTGTGTATACTTTTTAAATAAGTCTTCTCACTGCTTTCTAGGCTCCATGATCTTTGATAACAAATTGACTCTTAATATTACTGAGATTTTCTTGTACTTGATGAAATGCTTCTCTCTTGCTACTTTTAAGATTCTTTTTTGCTTTGACTTTTTAAAATTAAATTCATTGGTGTGACATTGGTTAATAAAATCATACGTGTTTCAAGTATACAATTTGATAATACATCATCTGAATATTGCATTGTGTTCACCACTCAAAGTCAAATATACTATCACCATATATTTGACCCCCATTACCCTTACCTTCCTTCCACCTCCCATCCCCACAATTTTTCCTCTGGTAACTACTAAATTGTCTGTGTCTATGAATTTGTTTGTCTTGTTAGTTTGTTTCTTTCAGTTTTATATTCCACATATAAGTGAAATCATATGGTCCTCAACTTTTTCTGTCTAACTTATTTTGCTTAGCATGATAATCTCAAGATCTATCCATGTTGTCACAAATGGCAATATTTTATATTTTCTTATGGCTGAATAATATTCCATTATATATATGTTCTTTTGTTTTGACTTTTGACACTTTGATTAAAATGTGTTTAATTTTCTGTCTTTCAAAATTTATTCTGTTTAGAAATTGTTGAGACTCTCTGAATTGTATATTCATATCTTTTATTAAATTTAGGAGTTTGAGAACCATTCTTTCTTCAAATATTTTCTTTTTTCTTTATGCCTTTTTTTACACCTAAAAATCTCATAATATATAAAATGTTGGTCCTCTTGATAATGTCTCACAGGTGTCTTATAATGTCACTTTTCTTCAACCTTTATCTCTGTTCCTCAGACTATATAGTTTCATTTGTCTTATCTTCCAGTAAAATGATTTTTTTCTGCCCATGGAAATTTTCTTGAATCCATATGGCATTTTTTTTTAATTTCAGTTATTGTATTTTTCAGCTCCAGAATTTTTATGTTATTTCTTTTTATAATTTGTATCTCTTTATTGATATATGTTTTCATATATTATTTTCTTGGATCCTTTAGTTCTTTGTACATAGTTCTTTTGAGTATATTTATTATAGTTGATGTACATTGTTTTTCTATCATGCCTAATTGCTGGACTTTCTCAGAAATAGTTGCTTTCAATTTATGCTTGGTGATTTTGTGTTAAAAGTTATGTATTTGAAAATTATGATGCAGTAACTATACATATCAGAGCTATTCATATCTCAAGTGTTTTTAGTTGCTGTTTTGATTGTTGAAAGTTGCAATATCCTTTTTATTTAGTGAATCTTCCAGAATATTTTGTCATTCTTTCTTGTTGTAGTCACCGAAATATCAATTCCTTTAATTATGTTCAGCTAGTATTTTGAAAGAGATGTTCTTGAATGTCAGAGACAAAATAAACAAACAAACAATTCTCCCACTCTCTCAACTTTTATAGATTGGTTTTATAGATGGGTTTTCTGCTTGGTCACTCATTCTCCATTTAGTCAGGCTATTTACATTGCTGCCTTTCCTTCATTTTCTCCTTACCCTGAAAATAGAGACAAGGCAAAGACAAAACTTTAGAGTCTTCTTAAGTCTTTCTCAAATGGGCATTCTCTCCCAAGCATACAAGTGACTTTCTAAATTCCACATTCCACACAGGTACTTTTGACTGCTTTAATTACCCAACAGAGCTTTTTTTCTAGCTTCTCTTCTCCATGCTTTGGGTTGTCATTTTTTTTTAATGTATGTATTATATAGTCTCAAGCACTAATATTCCCAAGAAGCTGTAGGTTTTCCTTCATCTTACAATGTCTTCAAACAGTATCTGCCTCTTGTCTGCCCTAGGTGAGTTGTGAGTTAGGTAAACTGCAGACAACTGCTTCATGTCAGTCTTTTGAGCAGCCTACAGATAAGTTTGAAAAAAAATAATAATTTTCTAATAAAGTTTGGTGTGCACCTTCTGGAACCAAGAACCAGGTCTCACACTGAAAACATGGACCACTATCTTTAAGACCACAACTAAGCCAGAGTGGGTTAAGGGAAAGTGAAAACTATGCAGTGTTTTTTCACAATTTTTATGTTGCCTTTTTCTTCATTCATTGTTTTCTTAATTGTTGTGCACTTTTAACTGTTTTTCACAGCCTGACATAGTTGGTTCTTACAGTTACTAATTTGTTTTAGATATTTCTCTTGAAGGACAGGGGTTTATAGCTGCTTTCCCTGGAATTTTAATTACATCATCAATACTATTCAGTTTTCCATAAAAGGAATTATAGCACATTGCCATCAACAAAACACACAACTCAAGACAACACAAACATCTTACAATAAAATTTCAGACAATAGAAGATTGTATCAGCTATTATTGAGGGTAACTATATTTTACCTGTCATAATTATTTTACTACATTTACCTAAACTAATAGCTTCAAAATCATCTTACATAGCATGCCCTACATCTACTCCTAACTTTCTAATCTTAAGAAGCTTATTAAAATGATCTTAGTATTTGCAGTATATTTGGTAGAAACTTTATCAAATTTTGATTCAAGAGAATGGCATGTGTTCAGAAAATAATTTTAAGTGTTTTTAAGTTGAATGTGCTTTTAAAAAAAATAAAGTAACTAGTGTTAATCTAATATTTAATAGAATAATACAAAGAGAAGAAAGGAGGCAATAAGAGAGGCAGGGAAGGAAAGAAGGGGATAAAATCATTCTGATTATACATTATATTAGGTGTTATCAATACCAATAAGCTAAATTTAATATCAGGTATAAAAAGACTGCTTAACAATTCACTAATTTGATAAACATTTATTAAGTACCTAGTATGTGCTAGTTTCTGGGAATATAGAAAGCAACTCTCATTTAACACGCAAACACATTAGTGGTATAGTTATATAGAAATAGTCACAATGACCTTGCTTCAAGATAGTGATATTATGGTATTGTCCCTCCCCCCAATAATGATATTTTACCACAGTAAAAATACTACTGTTTTAACTGTGAAGTACAATTTATACTAACATAGCCATATCATCACATTTTTTTAAAATTTAAAAGTGCCATTTATATGTAGCAAGGTAAAATACTTTTTTTATTTCAGGCTTGAAATGTTTTTATAACACTTTTAAATCATTTAGCAAAGAACAGATATGTAAGAAAAGTTATGATGTGTTTAGTACTAATTTTGTAACATAATAAAAATGGAATACTGACATAATTGTCACTTGTCCCTTTTTGTCACCATTTCTCAATGGTGTGTGGCTCCACAAACTGACACAACATGTTATGCAATATCAGCATCTCATGGCTGGCTGACTTTGGCAGACAGGTTGTCACAGTTGGGCTGTTGAAATCTTTTCAGTTTGAGGGTACTACATAGATAAGGTTATTGTGGAATCAATTAGCATATATTTCAGTTTATAAGAAGATAGGATTAACTTTGAGTCATAGGTTCAACAATCTGAGTATGCAACTATGGCACAATGCGACAAAGTGTACTTGCTTTGATAACTCAGTGTTCTAAGCACTGTTGATAAAGACATCTTGAAAAACTGAAAATCAAGATAAGTTATATGTTACAGGTAACATTGCCACAAGTATTGCTGGTGTGTTAACTTTTAAAAAACAGAGGTTCCATTAAAGTGTTAACAGTGTGAGTTACCATTTTGCATAAATATAAATAATTAAATATGAACATCTATAATTTTAGCGATATTAAAGTTAGTCTAAGTGCTTTGTTTAGTGTGTATGGAGAGTATTTACATTAAAAATCAACATGAAAATACATTTGGAAGTTGTATTCAATCATAGGACAAATGATTGTTTAGACATACTTAGTACATTTAGATTTTTTCAAATAGAAAAGATCACGACACATGAAGTCACTGATGTACAAATAAACTGACTCTCCCAAAATTATACCATTGTTTACTGTGGCTCATCTAGGGGCAAACTTTCATTCTTATTTTATTACTACCACTTTATGTGGACTTGACTGATTCAAGCAAACATATCAAAACAAAAACAATTATTTTCATATCCTGTATCTGCTAGAATGTTTTGGTCTGCAAGTAAAGCACCACCCAATTAAGTCAAACAGCTATCCTGTTTTAATTAACAAGAAGTATAAAGGTAATAGTTCCAGATTGATAATTCAAAAAGTCAGGTATGTCAGGGCTTCTGGATTCTTTCTTGTTGATTGTCTTGATTTATTTCTCATGGGAAAAATATAGTTGCTTTATGACAAAACATTATTTTCTCACACAATAATATAAAAAAAAAAAAAACGGGGGAGGCAAAAACCTGTTTTGTATGTTCCTTAAAATTAAAGAAACTTTCCTGGAGCAACCTGAACTGATGTTTTTTATATCTAGTGTGCCTATCCTTAAACCAATCACTCACCATAAATTTACCATAAATGGCTTAGGCTAATCAAATATATTTCCTATAGAGATATTTATAAAGCTCAAAACACTCATTATGTGAGTCGACTTTGGGTTGTCTTAAAAAGAAAGTAAGAGTTTGGAGGGTAGTATGTGCCTGTTGAGTAGGTAATCACGAGTGACAATACTCTTTGCCAGGGGACCAAGTAAACTAATTACAACTCACTGAATTCAATTTGGTTGTTGAGTTTAAGGTAGCTTGTGGGGGCTTGGTTGAAATTTTGGCTCAGTGAAATGGTTTTCAACATAGTCCAGGCTAGAGAAAGAACAAGCCTCTCAACTGATCAATTTTGTTATTATGAAATAATTATTTTTATGACTTAAAATAAAAATAAACTATACTTCAATATATTTTATGTTATCTCCCTTATGTGATGGCTAGAATAGACATCATAATAACAAGTATCAATTATACATGTATCATTGAAAATACAAAATGCAAACTACAAGTAGGCTAAACATAAATTGTTTCTATATAGCCCATCAATTAAGTAATTAATTTGTTTTGCAAAAAAAAACAGGCAACCCATTGACAATGGAGGAGTGAGAATGTATAGCCAAAGCAATTGCTAATGGACTCTATTAATGAAACATATTTCTGTGCTAGAATTACATACCCCTTACAATTTACAATGTATGCTTTGACATAAGAAAACAAACAGAAAAAAAGTGAGTAAAAATAGAAGTTAAAACCTGTATCTCCCTTTCATGACTTGTTTATCCAGTTTCTCATGAGGTCATTTACCCTCCTATTATCTTTATTTCTAAGCATAAAGCATTTTTTTCTTTATTTAGGTTTGGCTTATTTATATTTGACTTTTTATTAAATTAAATATGCATATACACTCCATGCTACTTTTTATGTTCTTAACCAGCTTTTTCCATAGTGATTTTTCTAGAAGATTGACTAAATAAGCTAAACTGATGATTGTTCATTTTGACATTAACTGCATTCTTGTGGTATTCATTCTCATTTTTATTTATTAAAATTATTGGGGTGACATGAAATCAAATAGCTTTCAAGTGTAAAATTAATTAATAAATCATATGTGTATTGCATTGTGTGCTCACTACCCAAAGTTAAATTTGTTTTTGCTACCAAATATTTGACCCCATTACCACTATCTGATTGCTCCCTTACCCCTTCTTTCCAATAACCACTAATACACTGTCTTTGTCCATGAATCTCTGTTTATTTGTCATGCTTACTTATTACTTTAAGTTTTATATCATATGAATGAAATCATATGGTTCTCAACTTTCTCTGTCCAACATATTTAGTTAAACCTGATAACATCACAATTCATCTAAGCTGTCACAAATGGCAGTATTTCATCATATGGCTGAGCAGCATTCCATTGTATGTATGTATCCCATCTTCTTTATGCAATCATCTCTGGAAGGACACATCAGTTGTTTCTATGTCTTGGACACTGTGAACAATGTCATTATGAATACTGGGGAGCATATACTTTTACGGATAAAGTGTTTGGGGTATATACTCAGATGTGGAATAGGTGGTCATAATGCAACTCTATTTTTAGCTTTTGAAGAAACTCCATACTGTTTTCATAGTGCTTGTATCGATTTATATTCCTACCAGCAGTCTATGAGGGTTGTTTTTTCCCTATACTTGTTACTCCTTGTTCTGCTCATGAGACATTTTAAAAGGTGTGAGATTAATATCTTATTGTGGTTTTGATTTGTAATACCCTAATAGCTAGTGAAGTTGAGCATTTTATCATATGTCTGGTGGTCATTTGTATGTCTTTCTGGGAGAAGCGTCGATTCAGGCCTTCTGCCCATTTTTTAATATGATTGTTTTTTACTGTTGAGTTATATGAGATTTTTATATATTTTGGATATTAGTCCCTGATAGGAGGCATTCTTTGCAAATACATTCTCCCATTCAGATGGTTGCTTCTTTGTCTTCTTGAAGTTTTCTTTTGCAGTGCAGAGCTTTTTTGTTTGTTATGTTCCACTTGTTTATTTTTGTTTGTACTTCCCTTGCCTTTGAAGTCAAATTCATAAAATCCCTTCTAAATTCAAGGTCAGGATGTCAGAAACATGGCAGAGTGAGAGATATCCTCATATCTATCTCCTTGAAACAACAATAAGCTGAATATCTAAAATTCAACAACAAAAAAAAAACAACCAACCTTCACACAGCACGTCAGAGCAAAGCATCTATGAATAAGTGCTAACACAGGTTAGAACATGGGAATTGGGTGAAAAACTGGGAGAAACATAGAGCTGCCTCTTGCAGCCAGACTCCCTGTAGAAGGAGGGAGAGGGGAGAAAGTGTGGTGAGTTTCCTGAACAGCCCTACCTGAGAAAGATATGAACTCCATGCAGCGCCAGTGTCCAAGGATCAGGGCAGAAAACAGAAAAAATGGGCATGGCAGAGAAGCATTAGTTGATTATCACCAACTGCAGTAGCAAAACGTGAGGTTAATCTGAAGAGCTAGCTCATAATCCCAACCTACACGGCACCACCCCCAATATCCCTTCAAACTGAAAATGGCACAGCCCCAAAGGAATATGAGCAAACACAACTGAAACTATTGCTAGCACTGACATGGACTGAGACTGAGGGTAGCAAGTGTGATAGAATATCTATAAGGAAAAAAATATATTATTAAGACTTTATATAAAACAGGGATTCAAAAGACTTAGATGACAACAACTGAAAACCAAAAGAAAAATTTCTTCTTAGCAACAGGATAAACAGAAACAATTATATAATAAATCATCTTTTGGGAAAAAAAAAGCAAAATACAATTTCATTAAAGTCCAAGCAGAAAAAAAGCCCATTAAACAACATGACCAATCGAGGTGACAAGGCAGCTCAGAAAAAAGAAAAAAAAGAAAGAAAAATCTCCAGAAAATAAACTTAAAGATATAGAAATGTGTGACTTAAATGACAAAAAATTCAGGATGACACTTCTGAAAAAATTCATTGAGATCCAGTGTAATTCATAACAGCAATTCCAGGAATTGAGAAAACAACTAGATCGGCAAACAAATTTTTTAGCAAGAAGATTGAAACCATCAAAAAGAACTAAATAGAACTTCTGTAGATGAAAGAGATGAAAAATGAAATAACAAGCTTAGGAAATATAGTCAACTAAATGGAGAAAAGGATCATGATATTGAAGACAGAAATCTAGAAATAAATCAGAAGGAAGAAGAGAGAAACTGAAGAAGGAACAATAATGAAAAAAAAAATACAAGAACTTCCTGATACCATTAGGAAAGGAAACATAAGAATAATGGACATTCACAAAGGCAGGGGGCAGGGAAGGAGAGGGGATTAGAAAGCATTGTCAGACAAATAGTTGACAAGAATTTCCCAAATATAAGGACTGAACTGGAGCTTGGAATTCAAAAAGTCAACAGAACACCCAATTGTCTTAACCCAAAAAAGCCATCTCCAAGACACATTATATTAAAATTATCAAACATCAATAACAAAGAAAGAATTCTCAAGGCAGCCAAGGAAAAAAGATGGTAACCTATAAAACAAAACCTATTGGGTTATTGTTGGACTTCTTAGCACAAACCTTACAAGTCAGAAAGGCGTGTAATCAAAAATTCAAACAAGTAAATGAAAGAAACTGCCAGACAAGAATATTGTATCCAGCAAAGCTCTCTTTTAGATATGAAGGAGAAATAAGTACCTTCACAGACATACAAAATTTGAGGGAATTCTCCACAATGAGGCCTGTATTACAGAAAATACTGAAAGGGGAAAGCTCACATACAACAAAATAACAATGAAAAAAAACATAATTATGATTAAGGGGACTAACAGGCAAATATAATCAGAGGAGTGCAACTCTTACCAAGAACAGGGCATTATAAGCTTAAACATTAAGAAGAAAATTGCTATAGCAAGATAGTCATGAATGTTCAGCATACATAAGGAGAAATTGAGACAATGATGGCTAAAAAGGGGAGAATTCAGAGATCTAAATTCTCAAAGTGGAATGGAGGTAAGGAACAAACATAAGAAAAATATATATGTGTGTGTGTGTGTGTGTGTGTGTGTGTGTGTGTGTGTGTGTTTGTGTGTATAATCTTCTATGTATATGTACTGGTAACCACATGCCAAAGATTCAAAACTGAAGTATATAACATAAAACAAGAAGGACCAGAGAGAAAAATCTACAAAACCCAACCAAAATTAAAAAAAAAACAACACAAGGCCAGGGAAGCAATGAAAACACCAAATATCCAGAAAGCAAAACATAAGACAAACAATATAAAAACCTCATATTTCAATAATCACCCTAAATATAAATGGACTGAACTCACCAATAAAAACACACAGAGTTGCAGATTGTACATGTGCATGAATATGTATATGTATATGTACATGTGCATGAATATGTATATGTATATGTATATGTGCATGTATAGTATATGTATATGCATATGTATATGTATATGTACATGTATAGTATATGTATATGCATATGCATATGTATATGGATATGGATATGGATATGGATATGGATATGGATATGGATGTGGATATGGATATGGATATGGATATATGTGTCCAGGAGACACATCTCAGCTCCAAAGACAAAGATAGATTCAAAATGTAAGGGTCGAAAATGATAATTCAAACAAATGGCATTCAGAGAAAAGCAAGAGTAGCCGTACTAATATCAAACGAAATAGACTACAAAATAAAAAGGGTAAAGAAATATACTGAGGAATACTTGATAATGATAAAAGGAATCATTCACCAAGAAGACATAACTCTTATTAATATCCATGTTCCCTATCAGGTAGACCTAAAATATGTAAAGCAATTACTAACAGAACAAAAAGGAGAAACAGACCAAAACACTATGATAGTAGGGTACCTAAATATACCACTGTCAAATATGGACAGATCATCCAAAGAAATTAAATAAGGAAATAATATCCCTAAATGAAAGATTAGACCAACTGTACATAGTTGAAATTTACAGAGCCTTTTATCCCAAAACAGCTGCTTATACATTCATCTCTAGTGAACATGGAACATTCTCAAGGATTGACCAGGAATAGCCTCAACAGATATAAGAAGGTTGAAATCATGCCAACCATATTCTCTTATCATAATACTTTGAAACTTAGACAAAATGCAAAAAAGAAAGAAGGAGTAACTTCAAATTCATGTTGATTAAGCAACATGCTACTAAAGAATAACTGTGTCACAGAAGAAATAAAACAAGAGATCAAGAGATACATAGAAACAAATGATAATGATATGAGAGTGCAGCACATCAAAACATCAAAACTTTCGGGACATGGCAAAAGCGGTCATAAGAGGAAAGCTCATATCACTACAGGCCTATCTCAAAAAAAAAAAACAAAACAAGCCAAAATGGAATCTAATGTTTGATCTTAGAAAACTAGAAAAGGGAGAACAAATGAAGTCTCAAACCAGCAGAACAGCAACAACAACAACAACAACAAAAACCAATCAAATTAGAGCACAATTAAATGAAATTGAGACCAAAATAAAAAATTTAAAAAAATGCAACAAATACATAGATGGTCATTTGAGAAAATTAATAAAATTGACAAAATTCTGGACAGACTCACTAAAAAAAAAGAAAAAAATTCAGAAATAAACAAAATCAGGGATGAAAGAGGAAAAATTATGACAGACATCACAGAAATAGAAAGAATCTTACATGAATACTACAAAAAATTACATAACATCAAATTTAATAACCTAGAAGAAATGGACAGATACTTAGAAAGATAGAATCTTCCTAAACTGATTCAAAAAGAACTGGAAAATATAAATAGACTGATCAGCAGTATGGAAATTGAAACAAATATTAAAAACCTACGAAATAGTTAAAGTCCAGAACTGGATGGCTTCATCAATTAATTCTACCATACATTCAAAGATTTAATAACTATTCTCCTCAAATTCTTCCAAAATATTGAAGAGAAGGCATTACTTCCCAACTTCTTTTTTGAGTCCAATATTGCCCTGATACCAAATCTGGTAAAGAAAACTACAGACCAAAATCTCTCATGAACACAGGTGCAAAAACTTAAATAAGATACTAGTGTGTAAAAGTGAAGAGTACATTCCAATAACATCTTCCTTATTCACATCTCCCCTCTTATTTTAGCCGTGACTACTTTGGAAAATATGCTGTTATGGGTTAATGATATCAATTCCTCAGTAAGCTAGTCCCAAGGACAGGATGGAGAGTGATATCTTCAGGCGCCAGAAGCCTAGGAGAAAATAGCTCCCAAGGCTACCAAGGGAAATAAAAACAACATTGCCGCCGCAGCACAGATAACTAAACTGTCCACTTAGATGCTAACAGCCAACATCTGCTTCTGTAATCTGCTTGCTTATATAACCAAAGACCACCAAGGCATAGTTTTAGGCTATATATGCTGACCCTTATAGAGGATTGGGGCTGATTCTCTAGCGGAGAGAGTCAGTCGCCGGCCGGCTAATAAAGGCTCAAAATTAATCTCAATTGGCTCTGTGGGTCTTAGATTTGATCGTGCCACATTTGGAGACCCCAGCAAGATCTCTTCAGGAGGGAGAGATCTCCTAAGACCCACAGCCCTGGCCACCTTGGGCGAGGACCAGCCCTATTCAGGGGACAGCCACTGAGAGACGTTCCTCAGCCCCGGATGCCAGGCGGTCTCGCCCAAGAGGGCAGATGGACAAAAGGTTCAGTTCTGTAACAATTGGGCACGAGCCATCCAGAGAAGCTTCACCAGTGAGTAAGACTACACTACATATATTCAGGTTTCTGGGTATCTGGTTGGTTGCTTTGTTGGGCCCTAAAGAACTAGTGGAAGGCTGGATGTGGCATAACTTCCCTAGTCTGGTCAAGACTGAGACGTCGGATCCTGACCCTGGTTGGTTGGTTGGTTGGTTAGTGTTGCCGGCGCCTGTCTCGTGTTGGTCCGTCATTTTTGTCTCTTTGGTGTTTCTTTTTCAACTTGTGGTCTCTCTGAATATTATACGTTTTTATTCTTCTTCTTTTCCCTATAGGTTTATTAATATTTCTTATCTCCTTAGGCTTAGCTGCTGCTGCCCCGCCAGACTGGTCCCCGGGGGAACGCATGGCTCTTGCTTTAACTTTTTTAACTTTCACAGGTATCATATTTTCTTTCTCTGCTACTCCGATCGCCGTGGGTCAGGCTTCTTCCAGACCCACTCCTCTACAGTGTCTCCTCAGTAATTTCAAAGACTTCAGGTCGCGAGCCCAAGGTTAGGGGTCTCGCGTCACTCCATTTGATCTCCAGAGATTCTGACAGCTGGACTGGCCTACTTTTGGTGTAGGGTGGCCATCTGAGTGTTCTCTCGATTTACGGGTTGCCTTTTGGGTTCGCAGTGTTGTCTATAACATTCCAGGACCCCCTGATCAGGCCCCCTACATCGATGTTTGGATTGACATTGTTTCTGGTACCCCAAAATATTCGAAAGACTGTCAATGCAAATCTGACTAAAAGCACTCTCTCCAGCCTATCCTCTTGGCTGGACCCAAGGATCCGAAAGACAACCCAAACCACCTCCCTTGGTCTCTTTATCCTATTTTGTAGGCTCTCCCTGAAAACCCTGAGATTTTGAACCCCCCTCCCTGTTATGCTCCAGGGAACCCGTTCTGATCCCATGTCCACGGTGAGGCAGAATCTCTCCAGAGTCCACCACACACCCAGACAGGGACTGTTTACCAGCCTCCACAAGACCCAGACATGGCTCCGGACTGAACACAGCCGGCAGCGGTCCTGGCACCACTCCAGCAGGTGGCCTCTCCTGAAGGGGATACCCAGAAGTCCTTCATGGTTTATGTTCCCTTCACTACTAGTGATCTGTATAATTGGAAATTTCAGACTCCTTCTTTTTCAGAAAAGCCACATGACTTAATCTCCCTGTTAGAAACCATCTTCTTTACTCATCAGTCCACCTGGGATGACTGCCAACAGCTCTTACAGATTCTATTCACTTCAGAGGAAAAAGAGCAAATCCTGCAAGAGGGCACCATGGCTGTGTTGGAGACAAAGGGGCAGCCCACTACAGACCCAGCTCATATTCAACATGTGTTCCCAAATACTCATCCATCCTGGGACCCCAACACGGATCAAGGTAAGGAGGCTCTCCAAAGGTATCGCCAGACTCTACTCCAGGGCCTCCGGTTAGCAGCTCATCAACCGATCAACCTGTCTAAAGTAAGCGAGGTCGTTTCAGGCCAAGGATGAGCCGCCAGCTGTATTTTTAGAGAGGTTATTAGAGTCATATAGGTTGTACACTCCCATTGATTCGGAGGACCTCAACAATTGAAGGGCTATTAATTTAGCCTTCATTAGCCAGTCGGCCCCAGACATAAGAATGAAGTTGCAGAAAATGGAAAAGTTTGAGAGAGACAATCTATCCAAGCTATTAGAGGTGTCCCAGCGTGTGTTTCTTAGAGCCGTAGGCTATCATAGGCTCTGGATTCCAGGGTTTGCAAGCCCCTGTATACCAGCACTGGGAGAAAGTCTGAGAACTTGAGCTGGGGAAAGGAAGAAAAAGAAGCTTTTAAAGCCCTAAAACAGCCTTGACTACAGCCTCTACTTTGGCTCTGCCTACTTTACACAAGCTGTTCCAACTCTTTGTGACTGAGACTAGAAGTATAGTGAAGGGGGTCCTCACCCAGACTCTAAGACCATGGAAGAGACCTGTTGCATACCTCTCCAAAAGACTGGACTGTTTTGTAGCAGGATGACCTAATTGCTTGTGGGCCATTGTGGCCATGACCATCCTCATCAAAGAAGCACTGAAGTTGACTTTAAGACAGACTATATAATGTGGTGGAAATCATGCTCCACAGCCCCCCTGATCTTTGGATTTCAAATACATGGATCACTCAATACCAGGTTCTTCTCCTTAACCCCCCACAAGTACAATTCTTGAAAACTTCTGCTCTTAAACCAGCCACCCTTTTGCCTGATGATGACCCTCAACAGCCATTACATGATTGTCTTGAGTTTTTTGGATAACAACACCTGCCTCAGACCAGACGTGTCTGATGTCCCATGGCCACAACCGGATGCCACACTGTACACCGATGGAAGCAGCTTTGTCACAGAGGGAGTCAGGTATGCTGGGGCAGCAGTAGTTACCAGAGGGACTGTCATCTGAGCTCAGGTCCTGAGCCATGGAACATCAGCTCAGCAAGCCAAACTCATTGCTGTGACCCAAGTGCTCCAATAGGGTAAGGAGAAGACAGGTAACATCTATACAGACAGCAGGTATGCCTTTGCTACTGCACATATTCATGGGGCACTCTATAAAGAGAGAGGATACTTACCTCAGGGGGGGAGGAAATCAGGAACAGAGAAGAGATCCTAGCTCTCCTAGAAGCCATCTGGCTGCCTAAGAAAGTAGCTATCATACCTATCATACACTGTCCAGGTCACCAGGGAACTGAGTCTGAAGTAGCCCGGGGCAATGCCTTTGCCAACTGGACAGCAAAGGAAGCTGCCCAAAAACCAATGGGGCCTATTGACATTCTTCCAGTTTTGCCCCCAAGAATGCTCTCACACTCATCTGTCTACACCCCTAGGGAACTTAAATTAAGCAGTAAGCTGAAGGGTGTAGAAGGACCCACTGGATGTATCCACCTCCTGGATGGACGCACCCTGGTACCTGGTGCCCTAGGTCTGGAACTAGTATTACTCATCCATCAGAGCACCCACCTAGGAGGTACAAAGTTGATTGAACTTTTAAAAAGAGACTATTGTATCCCAGGGCTGCATAAGACTGTCAAAGAAGTAACAACAAGATGTCATATCTGCACCAAAGTTAACCCTGGGCCTCCTGTTGAAGTACAAATTGGATCAAGACTCAGGGGCCAAGCCCCAGGGGAACATTGGGAATTAGATTTTACAGAAGTAAGCCCTGGAACTTTTAAATTTAAGTATCTACTTGTGTTCATTGACACCTACTCAGGATAGACTGAAGCCTTCGCAACTAAGAGAGAAACTGCTCAGGTAGTAGCTAAGAAATTAGTATCTGAAATAGCATCTCGATTTGGTTTGCCATTAACACTCAGGTCTGAAAATGGCCCGGCATTCATCACCAAAACAAGTCAAACCTTATCCAAAATGTTAGGTATTAATTGGAAACTACACTGTCTATATAGACCTCAGAGTTCAGGCCAGGTAAAAAGAATGAACAGGACATTAAAAGACACTTTAACCAAGTTTAAACTTGCGACTGGCAAGAACTGGGTGAGCCTCCTCCCCTTTGCCCTTCTTAGGGTGAGATGTACCCCTTACCTCCAAGGCCTCACCCCATATGAAATCATGTTTGGGAGACTGCCGCCTCTCCTACCCAAGATAGGAGTAGGAAAGGTGACTGAAATTCACAATTTTTCACTACTTAAGTCCTTACAGGCCCTACACTTGGCAAGAAAAGAGATTCAACACCTAGTCTCTGCCACCCAGGAAAGCCCTGGACAGTCACTTAAACCTCATAGCCACTCTCCTGGTGACTGGATCTGGGTGAAAAAGATACAGCCAGCTTCCCTTGAGCCCCAATGGGATGAACCCTTTCCTGTCATCCTCACCACTCCCACCGCAGTCAAGGTCACTGGATGCTGTCATTGGATTCACCATACTCAGATAAAAGCAGCTCAGCCTCCTAAAGAGACAGAACAATGGACTGTACGCCAGACCAAGGATCCCCTAAAGATAAGACTTTCCAGAGCCCACTCTGGGCCCTCTTAACTCTCTTAACCTTCTTTCACCCATGCGAGTATAATCTCCCACCTACCCAATTGCCCCTCAAGACACTTGGTTTGCTTATGGTACTGGATTAACCCCTTGTATCAACCTTAACTACTGGAGAAAAAATGTTGGATTTTATGTCCTAGTTCATGTCATTCCTCAAGTCTACTTTTACTCTGATGAGGGTGTGCAAGAACACTTCCAATATCTAGGGGCCAGAGTAAAAAGGGCTCCTATTTTAGCCCCTTTTAGTAGGAATAAGGGTAGCAGGATCTACTGCAGTAGGAACGGCAGCCCTTTTTACTAGAAATTCCAACTATAAGGCCTTAAGCCAACAAATAAATGAAGACCTATTGACTCTTGAAAAATCTATCAATCACCTTGAGACCTCTCTTAACTCCTTGGCTGAAGTAGTCCTGCAGAACAGAAGAGGACTCTACCTTCTGTTCCTAAAACAAGGAGGTCTTTGCATGGCACTAGGTGAAACTTGCTGTTTTTATGCTAACCATTCTGGAATTATACAAGACAGCCTAGCATTAATAAGACAGAGGGTTAAAGACAGAGAAGAATGACTTAGGTGTGGAGAATCTTGGTATAAAGGACTTTTTAATAACACCCCTTGGTTAACAACTCTCCTGACATCCATTACAGGCCCCCTTATTCTAGTCTTCCTGGGCCTTCTGTTTGGACCCTGTGGATAATTGCCTATGTCAAAAAGCGGGTACAGGCAGTAAAACTCATGATTCTCAGGACAAACTACCGGCCACTCCGGGTTGAAGATTCAATTATTTGAATTCCCGTAGAAAACCAGTGGGGAATATAAAAGTGTAAAAGTACATTTCAATAACATCTTCCTTATTCACATCCCCCCTCTTTCCTCAGCCATGACTACTTTGGAAAATATGTTGTTATGGGTTAATGATATCAATTACTCAGTAAGCTAGTCCCAAGGACAGGACAGAGCATGATATCTTCAGGTGCCAGCAGCCTAGGAGAAAATAGCTCCCAAGGCCACCAAGAAGGGAAACAAAAACAATATTGCCACCACAGCATAGATAACCAAACTGTCCACTTAGAAGCTAACATCCAACATCTGCTTCTGTAATCTGCTTGCTTGCATAATCAAAGCCCACCAAGGCATAGTTTTAGGCTATATAGGCTGACCGCTATAGAGGCTCAGGACTGATTCTCTAGTGGGGAGAGTCAGTCGCCGGCCGGCTAATAAAGGCTCCTAATTAATCTCAATTGGCTCTGTGGATCTTAGATTTGATTGCACCACAAAAGTGAACCGAATATAGGAACATTTTAACATTATACACCACGATCAACTGGGCTTCATACCAGGGTCACAGGGATGGTTCATTATATGCAAATCGATTAATGTTATACACCACATAAACAAATTAAAATATAAGAATCATGCAATCATATCAGTTGATGACAACAAGGCCTTTGACAAGATACAGCATCCATTTATGATCAAAACACTTAACAAAATTGGCATAGAAGAAAAGTACCTTAACATAATAAAGGCCATAGATGACGAAACCTCAGCCAACAATATCCTTAATGGCAAAAAATTTGAAAAGCTTTCCTCTTAGATTTGGAGCTAGACAAGTCTGTCCACTATCACCACTGTTATTCAATATAACATTGGAGGTCCTAGTGAGTGCAATCAGGCAAAAGAAGGATATAAAATGCATTCAAATATGAAATGAAGAAGTCAAACTGTCATTATTTTCAGATGACATGATTCTCTATATAGAAAACCCTAAAGACTCCACAAGAACATTACTAGAAACAATAAGCAAACACAGTATAGTCTCTGGATACAAAATCACCATTCAAAAATCCATAGCATTCCTATACTCCAATAATGAAGTGTCAGAAAGACGTGGAAAAATTAATTCCCTTTACAATTGCAACAAAATAATAAAATATCTAGGAATAAATTTAATAAAACATGTGAAGGACCTTTATAATGAAAACTATAATACTTGTTTAAAAAAATTGAAAAAAATATAAAAATGAAAATATTTTTTGTGTTCATGGATTGAAAGAATTAATATAATTAAAATGACCTTATTACCTAAAGCATTATACAGATTTAATGCAATCCCTATCAAAATCCCATTGGCATTTTTTTAAAGGAATAAAACAAAAAAATCATCAGAGTTGTATGGAAGTACAAAAAATCCCAAATTGCCAAAGCCATGCTGAGGAAAGAAAAAAAAAAAAACAAGACTGGAGGCATCACTCTGCCCAACTTCATGTTATACTACAAGGTGACAGTAATCAAAACAGTATGGTATTAGCCAAAAAACAGACACACAGATCAGTGGAAAAGAATCTAGAGTCTAGAAACAAATCTATGTTTATATGGGCAAATAATTTCCAACAAAAAAAAGCCAATACACACAGTGGAGAAAGGAAAGCCTCTTCAATAAGTTGTGCTGGGAAAACTGGAAAGGTACCTGTAAAAGAATGAAACTAGACTGTTGTCTATCACCACACACCTGAACTAACTCAAAATGGATTAAGGATCTGAATATAAGGCCTGAAACAATAAAAAATCATAGAAGCAAATGCAGTAACTAAACTCATGGACCTTGGACTTAAGAGGATTTTATGAATTTCACCTCAAAGGCAAGGAATATAAAAGCAAAAATAAATGAATGGGACTACATCAAACTAAAAATCTTATGCATAGCAGAGGATGACATCAGCAAGGCAAGTAGACAACCATCCAAATGGGAAAACATATTTGCAAGCAACACCTCTGATAAGGGCCCAATATCCAAAATATTATAAGAACTCATACAACTCAATAACAACAAAATATCTTATTAAGGACAGGGTATTATAAACTTAAATATTATATGATGCTTAAAAGAGATAAAAAGAACTTTTTTAAAATGAGAATGCAATGGTTACTGTAACTCAGATGTAAATCTACAGTGTAAATAAGGATCATTTGACATGACAAAAATAGAAAAGTGCAGAAAGTAAAGCAAAGGGAAATGGAGATAAGACTCACACAAAAGAAAAAGGGCTACTGTTTGTATATAACTTTCTTATACATAACTTAATGGAAAGAGCACAAAAAAAATTCCAGAACCGAGACACAAAACATTAATAAAAGACAAAAAAAACGGGGGAAAGTCCTAGAATACCACCAAACTAATACAACAGTCAGAAATACAAGGGCAAGGAAAAAATGTAAACACCAAGCTAGCAGAAGAACAAAAGATAAAATG
>CM053505.1:43110197-43215197 GCA_028627145.1 Eidolon dupreanum
AAGGAAGAAAGGAAGGAAGGAAGGAAGGAAGGAAGGAAGGAAGGAAGGAAGGAAGGAAGGAAGGAAGGAAGGAAGGGGAGAGAGAGAGAGAGAGTGAGAGAGAGAGAGAGAGAGAGAGAGAGAGAAAGAAAGAAAGAAAGAAAGAAAGAAAGAAAGAAAGAAAGAAAGGAAGGAAGGAAGGAAGGAAGGAAGGAAGGAAGGAAGGAAGGAAGGAAGGAAGGAAGGAAAGAAAAGAAAAGAAAAGAAAGAAAGAAAAAGAAAGAAAGAAAGAAAGAAAGAAAGAAAGAAAGAAAGAAAGAAAGAAAGAAAGAAAATCTTGCCATCTGCAACAACATGGATGGACATCTAAGATATTGTGATGAGTGGACTAAGTCAGATAAAACCAAATACCATATGATTTCACTTCCATGTGAAATCTAAAGAACAAAATAAACAAAACAGAAATAGACTCAGATACAGAGAATATTTTGAATGGAATGTGCGTTGTGGGGAATCGGTGAAAAGTGGGAAAGGATTAAAAAGTACAAATTGGTAGTTACAAAATAGTTATGGAGATGTAAAGTATAGCATAAGGAATATAGTCAATAATATTGTAATAACTACGTACAGTGTCAGATGGGTACTAGATTTATCAGGGTGATCTCTTCTTAAGTTTTGTAATATTATGTATATCATATGCATTATGTATATCATTGACTCAAAATTTGCTTGATCTAGAAAAGAACATATGACTAATTTATCTCTGTTGCTCTCAATGACCATTGCAGTGAAGTGTGTGTAGGTGGGCAGTTGCTATCATTGCAAATATGGAGGAAATGCAAATCTGAAGAACTGTACTTAATGGCAAACAACATAGGGGTTGTGCTTGGAGCATAAAGGCTGCTGTCAGGTCTTCAAAAACTCAACTTGCTACAATTTTCAGAGATTCACAGTGCACATGTATCGAGCAGAACTGGGCCCAAAGTATTTGGATTAGCAGTAAATCCACCAATCAAACCTAATACCCAAAGGGCTATTGCTAGATGGAGAGGGTCATAAATTTTTACCACTCTTTCATCATTCTGGGTCCCAGATGACCTTAAATGGGTATAAGGCATAATGAGATCTGGAAAGACATTATTATAATCTTAAGTCAAAATTCACAGCCCAATCTTTTTTTTTTTTTTTTGACTAGAAAGGTTCATTTCCTTGAAATGCTAATGTTCAATGTTGATTGACTCTTCAGACTGCCTTCAAAGTTCACAGTATTTATTTTAGATATAAATAGGATTATTGATAGCCAAAAGTCTGCAACAAAGATACCCATTCATGTGGCAATTCACCCCAGCTACTGCAGTAAAAATAATATCTACTTTTCTCTTAATTTATATTTGCAGCTTTTGAAAAAAAAACATTTTAGCTATGAAAAAATATGAACTATATATCATAATGGCAATTGAGTGTTGTCACTACATATTCAAACTGACAGTTTTATAAATGGTTCTTTTTACACAAGAAAGTTGTAAGAAAGCAAAATAGAATAAAGTTTGAAATGTGTGCTTGCTTAATATCCCTTCCACCATCTCTAGCTGAGAATACAGGTGGCCGAACACAAAGAGTTCCTGCCAATTTCTAAAATTACACTCTTATCCGCTAAACAAGCATCCTGATCCGAGTTACCAAACAGAGCACTCAACAGGAGCCCCTGAGCATGCATATTAAATGTCACTTATGCCTCTGCCTGGGCCATCCACTTTGAGTAATGCTTGATCTCAGTCTGCTTCACCCTTTTCCTGTACTCCCTGGCTTTGGGTAGTGAACTTTCCCCAGAGACATTTCTCAGAAAAGATCTTCATGCAGAATAGTTGATGCACATTCCTCTTTTTTTAAAACCACATGTTTAGCACATTTTGCTTTTGTGAAATGAAATATGGTTTAAGTTTGTTTCAATCAAGAAGAAAGTTTGACTGGAAGGACTTATGTCAAAGTGCACAAGGTTTTAAGCACCATGAAGGTGTTATTTTTTTCCCCTTTTTTTCTTCCTCTTATGACTGAAGAGGAGAAAATAATAAAACTTATTCTTTGCAATAACAATGTTTCTTTTGTACGTATGGATAAATTTATAAGGCAGCTTGTTATGAAAACACCATTCTTAATATTTACTTTGGATTCAGCTGTTTTATTGTAAAAGTCACATCAAAAAAAGCAGCTCTTATCTCTACTATGAAGCTTAATATGTATCCACAATAAATAGTCTCAATGTCTGATTTTAAGTATCATTCTAAAGGCCAATTCTTTGAGTAACTATGTTATTGTATCAGCATGGTACTCAGAGCATTTTACTTTAATAACTACCTTTCCTAAAGCAGTATTCACATTTAATAAAATGTGTATCTAAATATGAAAAACCCCGACCTAGGCAATGAATAATAAAATTAAAACTTAATAGTTTATTTCTCAATCTCATTTCTAAATCATAGGTAATAACAACATTAAAAAAAAATCCTTGATTCTGATATTGTTCTGTAATGTCTGTGTTATTTGATGTAAGTTTAAGAATTACAATGTTAGAGATGGACCTCTTAAGAAAAGGAGATAATTTTGACTCTTTAGACTCAAGAATCCCAATAATTCACATCCATAAGTATACTTGTTGGACTTTCATTTTATTTTTACAAGTTTAAAGTACTTATATTTAAAACCACATTAAAGCACGGAGCACTGGAGGAAACTGAGTTGTCAAAGCAAGGGTCAGAGGTGAGGCTTTCTCCCAGACAGAAGTGCTCATGATATACATTTTTCCTCTGTTGATCCCTCCCCCATTCCAGTGTGCAGACTCAGTGGCACCATAACTGAGAGGTCATCAAACTGGATAACAGAGGTCACTCTTCCCAGAGGATTCCCTGAAATTCCATCCCCCAAATGCACAGCTATACCGAAGCCACATCCAGTTGTATCCTCAGTAAGTCTGAAGATCCTTGCTAAGCCAGCTCCAAGACTCACTTTGGTGGCCACTCACCTAAGTTTCTGGCATGGCCTCTTGAGGCAACTATAAGCACGGCATCTGTGAATTGCTTGCTGAATCTTAACAAGTGACCCTGGAGGGGCACAGGCTAGGACTAAATTTGACTCCCTAATTTTGAACCCCTCTCAGGACGGTGCCACTGGACACCTACTACAGAAAGCCATGCTAATAAGACCAGAAGACTTAAGAGCTTTGCTTAGTACATAAAAACAGACAGAGAAAGGCAGCCAAAATGGGAAGACAAAGAAACATAAGCCATATGAGATAACAGAACAGAGATCCAGCAATAATGGAATCAAGTAATCTAACAGATGCAGAGTTTGAAACACTGGTTATAAAAATGCTCAATGAACTTAGGGAAAGAGTAGATGAATTCAGTGAGAACTTTAACAAAAAGATAAAAAAAAACAATGAAAATTAAAATTATAAAAGGTAACTAGACCAAAATGAAGGACACATTATCTGTGATGAAGAGTATATTAGAAGGAATCAACAGAGTGGATAAAGAAGAGGATGGAACCACCAATATAGGCAATATGGAAAGCCAAAGACACCCATTCAGAACAGCAGGAAAAAAGAAGCCAAGACTATAATAATAATTTAAAGAGCCTATAGGACAGAATTAAATGTAAAAACATCCAGGTAGTAGGAGTACATGAAGGAGAACAAGAAATTGAAGAGCTATTTGAAGAAATAATGATGGAGAACTTTCCTAACTTTATGAAGGAAAGAGACATACAACCCCAAGAAACCAAAAAAGATGAGCCCAAAGGGGCCCACACCAGGACACATCATAATTAAAATGCCAAAGGTTAAATACAAATATAGAATCTTAAAAACGGCATGAGAAAATCAGTTAGTTACTTACAAGGGAGCACCCATAAGACTAGCAGCTGATATCTCAAAAGAAACTATATAGGACAGAAGGGTTTGGCACAAAATATTCAACATGATGAAAATCCAGGATCTACAACCAAGAGTACTTTATTTAGCAAAGCTATCATTTAGAGTCGAAGAACAGATAAAGAGTTTCCCAGAAAAAAAATGAGCTATAGGAATTCATCAACACCAAGCCAGTATCACAGGAAATGTTGGAGGGACTTCTTTAAGAAGAAAAAACATGTATCAAAAACATAAATAAAGAATTGTAATAACAACATTCCTATCAACAAGTACCTCAAATGGAAAAGAATTAAGTGTTCTAACCAAGATATAAAGTGACTGAATGGATAAGAAAACAAGACCCCTACATATGCTGCATGCAAAAGACTCACCAGATTAAAAGACACATACAGACTAAAAGGAAGGGGATGGAAAAAGATATTGCCCTGATGGACCTAGAAGATATTTTACTGAATAACGTTAGTCATATAGAGAAACATAAATATCACATTATTTTACATACATATGGAATCTAAAGAACAAAACAACAACAGAAATAAACTCATAGGTATAGAGAATATTTTGAAGGCTACTATATGGAAGAAGGCTTGTGTAGGAAGATGAAAAAGGGCAAAGGGAATAAAAAGTACAAATGGAATGTTACAAAATAGACATGGGGATATAAAGTATAGCATAAGAAAAATAATATTGTAATAAATATATAAGGGATAAGAGGGGTACTAGATTTAGTGAGATGATCACTTTGTGAGTTATATAGATCTACAATCTCTATGCTGAACAACTGAAACTAATATATTATTGTGTGTCAACATAAAAAAAAAACATCTACAGTTTAGAAATGGACTCTGAACCCTTTATCAGAGTAATCAGAGTACAGTAATATGTGCATCAAATTTCTTGTTTTCCTAAACCATTAACCCTTGCTGCCATATGACCAGTTTTGGAGTCTGGAGAGTTCTATTATTAAAACATAAAAATATCACCCCCCCCCCAAATAAAAACATCAGAAGGCCACTAATGATAAGTTCCAGTACATTTAGAGCAATTGTTTTTTTGAATTTTTGGGAGAGAGAGAGTATAGAGATATTACCTACCTACGTAAGATTCTTATAAAATTCATGGACTTTTTCCTGAAAAATATAAAAACATACATACTTAAAAAAGTAAGATACTATGGAGGAAGTTTATGGAATCTTTGAAGTTTTTTGTCCAACACAGATTTTTATAATAACTGGTTCTTTGAATCATTTCCTTTATAAGCTATGGAGATCCCAGATAGTTAAGTCAGAAAGAATTAGTAATCCAGATTTTCAGAGAGCATTTGGTGGTTTTCAGGCTTTTATTGCCATTTTTAAGTTAATTGCTTTAATTTAAATTAATTGAAATTTTAACATAAAGCTAACATGTATACATGTGACAGTTTTATTATTCAAACTTCATTAAATGTCAGTTTTTATATTTTGTCTGCTTTTGCTTTTAGACCATTTATTTATACTTCCTCATGATTAGTCTGAAAGGGTAAATATATTCTCTTATGAAGGCCCACAAATTAGAGAGTATTTACAAAAAAAAAATTCATGACTGTCTTATCCAGTTAGTTCTAAAGTTATAAAAACTAATTTCTGTTTGGGTTGCAGATCAAACTGCAACTTGTCATGCATAAGTCTGTAAACAAATATAGAATAAAATAAGAATACCAGTTCCTGCTGAATGGACTGGCAAGGTTGCCTGTTGTGCTCCTGGGAAAGGATGGAGGCAAAGTGTAGAAGTGAATATTAATTTATTTAACTAAACTTTCTCAAAAAATGTGCAAAGAAAGCTTTGAGATTTTATTGTCCTCATCATGGCATCTATATAGAGTCTTCTGGACTTGTTTTAAACCATCTTATTACATATACTTACCCATATTTGATCAAGATAACAGCTTCAATATCTTCTTCTCAGATGCAACCATATAATGTTATTGAGATTGACGTATTTTTAAAAATCAGATTGAGTTTATTAACAGACATGTCTTTTAGAAGAACACATAGAATCCTTTAACTTCAAGTTACTCCCAGATTTATTTGTCTTGAAGTCTTTAAAAAGAATGTTATATACGACAGAATTTAGGACAGAACCCTGTAACTCAACTTTAGAATTCCTTTTAAGCAGATGTTAAAATGCTACCTGTCAATTCCCCAAAACTATATGCACAATCCACATTTAAATATATATTTACTAACAGTACCTACCAACATTTTCTATGTGCTATCTCATCTGCCCTTTTGAAGTATCAAACCAGGCTCCCTTCTAAGAATAATCCTTTTACTCAGATACCATGGAATCTAAGTTAATTTTTTCTGCTTTCATATATCTATTTCTTTACCTCCTGTACAAGCACATGTTACCCTGGTCCTATATATTCTTTATACAATTTCAAAAAATTATTTTTATCCTATCTCATTTATGCCCTATGTACAATTATTTAAAGCTACAAGAACCTCTGATACATTTATTGTACCTCTTTTTGATTATGTCTCCCTTTTCAATTTTACAATAATGATATCAATAGGAATAATAAATGTATTTTATTATTGCATTGTTAAAAAAACATAATGTGATTTACCGCCTTAATATATTTTAACAGTAAAGTATTAACAATTTGCACATGTTTTATAGCAGCTCTCTCAAACTTTCACCTTGTGTGACTGAAAGGCTGTACTTATTGAATAGAAACTCCCTATTCTTATCTACTCAGCTACTGGAAAACTGCTTCAATGACTTCACTACTTTAGATATTTCATATATATGAAATCAGGTAGTATTTGTCTTTATATGACTGACTTATATAGAATAGCATAAGTTCCTTGAGGTTTATCCATGTTATGGAATATGACAGGATTTCCTTATTTTTTTACAGCTGAGTAATATTACCTTGTATATATACATCACTTTTTTTAAGTTTATTCTTTTTGTTTTAGTGTTTTATTGTATTATTAGTTTCAAGTTTGCAGTACATTAATTATACATTTATATAGTTTATGAAACAATCCCCCAATTACTCTATCACCCCTCTGGCTCTACACAGAGCCATTACCTTACTGCTGACTACATTCCCTATGCTGTTCTCCCCATCCCCATGATTTACCTATCAACTACTAATTTGTACTTCCTTGACCCTTCACCCCTTTTACTCAGCCCAATAACCTCCTCCCTTTTTTATTCACTTACTTATTCATTCATGTCATTCATGAACAGTTGTTTCCAGCTTTTGAATAATGTGAATGGCCGTAGAAATACAAATATCTCTTTAAAATACTGTTTTTAATTCTTTCAGATGAATGCCCAGAAGTTGGATAGTTGAATCATATAGTGATTTTATTTCTAATTTTTTGAGGAATCTCCTTATATTCTTTCATAATTCCTGTCCCATTTTATATAATAAAATATTGATGCACAAGTTTTCAAATTTCTCCACATATTTGCCAATACTTGCTATTTATTTATTTATTTATTTATTGGCCATCATAATATGGGTAATGTGTTAGTTCACTGTGTCTTCAATTTGCATTTTGATGATGAGTAATAATGTTAAGCATCTTTTCATATAAATATTGGCCACTTTTATGTCTTTTTTTGGATAAATTTCTATTAAATTTCTTTGCTTATTTTTTTAAATGTAAAATACTTGTTTGTTTGTTTGTTTGTTTGTTTATTATTCATTTATTACTATTGAATTGCAAGTGTTCCTTATAGATTTTGGATATTAACCTCTCATGAGATATATAATTTCCAAATATTTTGCCACATTGTGTCAGTTGCCTATTCACTCTGATTGCTTTCTTTTCTTCACAGCTGTGTAATTTAATATAGCTTCACTTTTCTATTTTTGCTTTTATTGCCTTGCTTTCAATGTCATATCACGAAATCATTGTCAAGACCAAATGTTACGAAGATTTCCCTCTAAGTTATCTTCAGGTGTTACATTTAAGTCTTTATTCCATATTGATTAGATTTTTGCATATGGCATAAAGAAGGGTAAAATTTCATTCTTTTATATCTAGACATCCAGTTTTCCCTACACCAGATGACTAGGCTATCCTCTCCCTATTATATGGTCTTACACCACTGTTAAAGATCATTTGACCAAACATGCATGGGTTTGTTATTGGGTTTTCTATGCTGTTTCAGTGGTCCATATGTCTATCTTTATGCCAGTACTATACTGTTTTAATTACTGTAACTTTGTAAGATTTTAAATCAGGAAACATGATACCTCCAGCTTTGTTCTTTCTAATGGCTGTTTTGGCTATTTGGGGTGTGTGTGTGTGTGTGTGTGTGTGTGTGCGCGCGTGTGCGTGCGCGCGCATACCTGTGTGTGTGCTGCCATATGAAATTTAGGATTTTCAAAATATTCCTCTAAAATATCATTGGAATATTGATAGGGTTTACACTGAATCAGTATATCACTTTCGGTAGTATGGACATTTCAACATTAAGTTTTCCAAATCATGAAAATGGAATGAATCCTCATATATTTGTGTCTTCTTTAATTTCTTTCAACAATTTTTGTGCTTTTAGTGTACAAGTCTTTTACTTTCTCGATTTTTCTTTTTGATACTGTTATAAATGGGAATTTTAAAAAAATATTGCAAATGGTTCATGGTTACTGTATAGAAATGCAACTAATTTTTGTATGTCGATTTTGTAGCCTGCAAGTTTAATGAAGTTGTTTATTACTTCTAACAGTTTGTGTGTGTGTGTGTGTGTGTGTGTGTGTGTGTGTGTGTATGCGCACGTGCACATGTAACCTTTGAATGACAAGATCTTGTCATCTCAATCCATAGATTATATTACTTCCTTTTCAACTTGGATGGTTTTTATTTATTTTTCTTGCCTAACTGCTCTAACTAGGACTTCCAGTACTATGAAGAATTTAGGCTCTGAGAGTAGGCATCTATTCTTATTATTGATATTAGAGAAAAAACTGTCAATTTTCCACAGTCAAGTATGATGTTAGCTGTATGATTTTTATATATGACCTTTATTGTATTAAGCAAATGTCATATTCCTAAATTCTTTTTATTATTAAAGGGTGTTGAAATTTTTCAGATGCATTTTTTTTGCATCTTTCAAGATGATCATGTGATTTTCGTCCTGTGTTCTATTAATGTCATGTATTACATTAATTGAATTGCATATATTAAAATATTCTTACATCCTAGGGATATATCTCACTTGATTATAGTGTATAATCCTTTTAATGTTCTCTCACATTTGATTTGCTGGTATTTTGTTGAGGATATTTCCATTTATATTCATCAAGGATATAGGCCTACAGTTTTTTCATACTGCCTTTTTCTGACTTTGGTATCAAGGTAATGCTGGTCTTATGAAAAAAGTTTGGAAGTACCAGTTTCCTCAGCTATCTGAAAATAGAACTTTCTTATAAAACATTTTGTAATCCAAAATGACATAAAGGGAAGAAGCAATTACCATTAATTTATATGGAAAAAATATTGGGCATTCCCAGACTCAAAATTCCTTCTAACGTTTCATTACAAAACTATGTTTGTTCCCTTTTCAATTTTATTGGTAAAAGTGAAAATCCTCTTTAAATTTTGTTTAGCTAGTATAAACAGATACTAATGTAGATCTTTCATAAAATCAAAGTGGTATAAAGAGAACTTTCAAATAGTGTGGGATACCTGCATTCTCTCCTCTTTTATTTTTATTTTTGGAAGAGTTTGAGAAAGATTGATGTCATTGTTTCTTTAAATGTATGGCAGAATTCTCCATTTGGTACTGAAATTTTATTTGTTAAAGGTTTTTGATTAATGATTCCATCTCCTTACTAGTTATAGGTATATTCAGATTTTCTATTATGAGTCAGTCTTCAAAGGTCTGTTTCTAGTAATTTATCCATTTTTTTCTAGTTTATCCAATTTGTTGGTGTATAATTGTTCATGGCACTGTCATAAAAGCCTTATTTTTATATTGGTTTTAATGTTTCCTATTTTTCTGATTTTTGTTTTTTTTTTCTTAGTCTGGCTAAAGGTTTATTAATAATGTCAATGTTTTTATATAACCACCTCTTAGTTTTGCTAATTTTTGTATTGTTTTTCTTTCTTTTGTTTCTCTCTTACCTAATATTTTATTTCTTTTTTTAGGCTAACTTTAAGCTTAGTTTGTTCTCCTTTTCTAGTTTATTGATGTGTACATTTAGGTTGTTTATTTGATTTTTCTTCTTTTGTAATCTAAGTGTTTACCTCTATAAACTTCCCTTTTAGTACTCCTTTTGATGCTTTTTGTAAGTTTTGGTATAATCTGCATTGATTTGTTCTTGTCTCAAGATATTTTCCAATTTCTCTTTTAATCTATTCTTTGATCCATTGGTTTTCAAAAGTGTGATATTTAATTTTCAAATATATGTGGATTTTTAAATTTTTACTTCAATTAATTTCTAGTTTTATTTCATTGTGATCAGAAAAGGTACTTAGTGTGATTTCATAATTCTTAAATTTGTTAAGACTTGTTTTGTGACTTAATATATGATCTTTCTGGAGAAACTTATGTTTGCATTTCTGAAAAAAATGTGTATTCTGCTGCTATTGGGTGGAATGTTCTTCATATTTATATTTGTTTCATATGTTCCACAGTGTTTTTGAAGTCTTGTTTCCCAGTTGATCTTCTATCTGGATCTTCTATCTTTTACTGAAAGTGATGTGTTCAAATCTTGTATTATTATTGTGTTGCCATCTATTTCTCTGTTCAGTTCTGTCAAAATTTGCTTTATGTATATGGGTGCTCTGATGTCAAGTGCATATATATATCTAAGAAACTATAGGAATGATAACTGGAATATAGTCTTTGCATATATGTGTGTGTGTGTGTGTGTGTATATATATATGTATATATATATGTATATATATACATATATATATATATATAATTGTTATATATTCTTGGTGAATTGAACATTTTATCATTATATAATGTCTTTCTTTGCCTCTAGTAACAGTTTTTGTTTTGTTTTGTTTTGTTTTTGATTTTGCTTAAAGTCTATTTTCTCAGATAAAATTAAGACCACTCCTGCTCTATTTTCTACAATTTGCATGAAATATATTTTTCTGTTCTGTTACTTTCAGCTTATGTGTGCCTTTAAATATAAAATGTGTATAGTAGTTAATATGTAAATAGATCTCTTTTGTTAAATTTATTGGGGTGACATTGGTTAATAAATTTGTATAGATTTCAGTGTATAGTTCAATAATAGATCATCTGCATATTGCATTGTGTTCACCACCCAAACTCAAATCTTCTGTTCCTATATGCTTGACCCCATTTACCCTTATCTTCTCCCCCCTCCCCTTTCCCTCTGGTAACGACAAAATTGTTGTCTGTGTCTATGAGTTTTTGTTTGTCTTGTTCATTTGTTGCTTTTTCCCCAAAACCTCTCCAACATTTGTTACTACTTGTCTTGTTGATAATAACCATTCTTACAGGTGTGAGGAGGTATCTCATTGTGGTTTTGATGGATTTTTAAAATCTATTCAGCCACTCTGTCTTCTGATTATGAAGTTTAATTCATTTAAATTAAAGTTATTACTCACTACAATGTCTTTCTTTAGCACTTTTGTTAATTTTTGTCGGTGTCGTGTTGTTTTCATCCCTCTTTTCTCTCTTTGTATTTCTTTGAATTTTTACAGTGACGTGCTTTAACTTTTTTTCATATTTTTTGGTGTATCTTCTATAGGAATTTTCTTTGTGATTATGTGGTTTACATAAGACATCATATATTTATAACAGTCTATTTTAAGCTAATAATATAACTTACTTTCAATCTCCTACAAAAATTCTACTCTTTTATTCCCTTCACACTTTATTTTACTGATGTCACAAATGACATATTTTTATTTTGTGTATCTAGTAATTTGTTGTATATACTTATTAAAATACTTTTTAAATTCTAAAATTTAAAATAATTTACATATCATAATTACAATATTACAAGATTCTGTATTTATCTCTATCTTTAACTTTGATAATGAGCTTTATAATTTCATAGGCTTTCATGATGCTCTTTAGTGTCCTTTAATTTCATCATTTTTATTTTTTATTATAATTATTGGGAAGATATTGGTGAATAAAATGAAATAGTTTTCAAGTGTACAATTTAGTAATACATCATGTTTATATTGCATTGTGTGTTCACCAATCTAAGTAAAATTTCTCTTTCACCAAATATTTGACCCCATTTACCCCTATCTACCTAAACTGAGAAAAGAAATGATTTAATACAGTAAAATGCATGAATGTTAAGTTTATCATTCCACTAGTATAATAAATGATTACACCTGTATATCTCATACTACCAACCATAGTTGCTGCCTTACTTATTTCTTTCAAAAGCCATATATATATATATATATATATATATATATATATATATATATATATATATTTCAGAGAATTCTCAGGTTAATATTTGTGTATAATCACTGTATCTGTTGAAATTCATTTTACCAATATATAGTATCCTTCTTTTTTATATATCTATTTGTCTTGATAATAAATCACTACATTTTAAAATTTCGTATCTTTGGTTTGTCTTTCTTCATCTCAATATTTTATTGTATTTTATTTTATATGTCATTTTATTTTATTTTAATTAGTTTCAAGTATATAATACATTGGTTAGGCATTTATATAGTTTATAAAATGATCTCTCTGATTGCTTGTTCTCTCCTTTGGCTCTACACTTAACCATTACATTAATGCTAACTGCATTCACTGTGCTTTGCTCTCCATCCTTGTGACTACCTATCAACTACTAATTTGCATTTCTTTAACCCTTCACCCCTTTCTCCCAGCCCTTCAATGCCCCTCTCCTCTGGCCATCTCCACATTGTCCTCTATATTTGTGAGTCTGTTTTTAATTAGTTTGTTCTTTTTGTTCTTTAGATTCCGCATATAAGTGAAATCATGTGGTATTCATCTTTCTCTGTCTGACTTATTTTACTCAGCATAATAACCTCTAGGTACATCCATTGCAAATGGTAGGATTTCATTTTTTTAATGGTTGAGTAATATTCCATTGTATATATGAACCATAACTTTTTTATTCAATTGTCTGTTGATGGACATTTATGTGGCTTCCACATCCTGGCTCTTATAAATTATGTGACCATGAATATAAAGGTGCATAAATCTTTATAAATTATTGTTTTGGTTTTCTTTGGATAAATATCCAGAAGAACAATTGCTGGGTCAAAAGGTATATTCATTTTTAATTTTTTGAAAAATTTCCAAATTGTTTTCCATACAGGCTGTACCGATTTACAATCCCACCAACAGTGTATGAGGGTTCCCTTTTCTAAACATCCTTGCCAAGATTTGCTGGTCTTTGATTTATTGATGATAGCTATTCTGACAAATGTGAGAAGATATACCATAGTGGTTTTAATTTGCATTTCTTTGATGATTAGTGATCTTGAGCATCTTTTCATATGTCTGTTGGACATCCGTATTTCCTCTTTGGAGAAATATCTATTCAGATCTTCTGCCCATTTTTAATTGGAATTTGTTGTTGTTGTTGTTCTTGTTGTTGAGTTGTATGTGTTCTTTATATATTTTGGGTATTAATCTTTTATCAGATGTACCATAAGCAAATATCTTCTCCCATTCAGTCAATTGTCTTTTCGTTTTGTTGATGGTTTCCTTTGCTGTGCAAAATCTTTTTAGTTTGATGTAGTCCCATTTGTTTATTTTTTCTTTTATTTCTTTTGACCAAAGAGATATCTTTAAAAAGAAATTACTACAGGCAATATCAGAGAGATTACTGCCTACCTTTTCTTCTAGAAGTTTTATGGTTTTGGGTCTTACAATGAAGTATTTAATCCATTTTGAGCCTATTCTTCTATATGGTGTAAGAAGGTAGTCCATTTTCTTTTTTCTTTTTTTTTCTTTTTGCATGTATCTGTCTAATTTTCCAGTATTATTTATTGAAAAGACTGTCCTTATCTCATTGTATGGTCCTGCCTCCTTTGTAATATGTTAATTGAGCGTGTAGGCGTAGATTTATTTCTGGGCTCTGTATTCTGTTCTATTGATCAATGTATCTGTTTTTATGCCAGTACCATGCAGTTTTGATCAATATAGGCTTGATATCAGGTAGTGTGATAACTCCAACTCTATTCTTCTTTCTCTATACTGATGTGGCTATTTGGAGTCTCTTATGGTTCTATATAAATTTTACAATTATTAGTTCTAGCTCTCTAAAAAAATGGCATTAGTATTTTGATAGGGATTGCATTAAATATACAGATTGCTTTGGGTTGTATGGCCATTTTAATGATGTTGATTCTTCCCACTCATGAGCGTGGTTTATGCTTCCATTTATATGTATCTTTCTCATTTTCTTTTTTCAATGACATACTTTTCTGAGATAGGTCTTTTACCTACTTGGTTAATTTGATCCCCAGGTATTTTTCAGTTTTAGATGCAGTTGTAAATGGGATTGTTTTCTTAACTTCTCTTTCTGAAAGTTCATCATTGGTGTATAAAGATGACACTGACTTCTGAATATTAATTTTGTATTCTACTACTTTACTGAATTCATTGATCAGTTTTAACATTTTTTGGTGTAATATTTAGAGTTCTCTATATATCGTATCATGTCTTCAGCAAATAATGAGAGTTTTACTTCTTCCTTTCCAATTCATATACCTTTCATTTCTCTTTCTTGTCTAATTGCTGTGACTAAGACTTCCAATACAATGTTGAACAGGAGTGGTGAAAGTGGGCATCCTTGACTTGTTCCTGATCTTAAGGAAAATGCTTTTAGCCTTTCCCTATTGAGTATGATGTTAGGTGTAGGTCTGTCATGTATGGCCTTTATTATGTTGAGGTATGTTCCCTCTATTCCCACATTGCTGAGAGTTTTTATCATAAATGGATGCTGGATTCTGTCAAACACTTTTTCTACATCTATTGACATGGTCACATGGTTTTTGTCTTTTGATTTGTTAATGTGGTGTATCACATTAATTGATTTCTAGACATTGTACCAAACTTACATCTCAAGAATAGATCCATCTTGATCATGGTGTATGATATTTTCAATGTATTGCTGAATTCGGTTTGCTAACATTTTGTTGAGGATTTTTGCATCAATTTTCATAAGAGATATTGGCCTATAGTTTTCTTTTTTTTTGTAATATCTTTGTCTGTTTTGGAATCAAGGTAATGGTGTCCTTATAGAAGGAGTTAGGGGGCTTTCTCTCTTTTTGAACTTTTTGGAATAGTTTGAGAAGAATAGGTGTTAATTCTTTGAATATTTGATAAAATTTGTCTATGAAGCCATCTGGTCTAGGACTTTTGTTTTTGGGGACGTTTTTGATTACAGATTCTGTTTCACTGGTGGTAATCAGTCAGTTCAGATTGTCTGCTTCTTCATGACTCAGTATGGGAGATTGTATGTTTCTAGGAATGTATCTATTTCTTCCATATTGTCCATTTTTTGGCATATAATTGCTTGTAGTATTTTCTTATGATCCTTTGTATTTCTGTGGAGTCTGTAGTTATTTCTCCTCTATCAGATTTTATTTATTTGAGCCCTTATCTTTTTTCTTAGATGAGTCTGGTTAAGGGTTTTTCAATTTTGTTTATCCTTTCAAAGAATTAGCTCATTTCATTAATCTTTTATATTTTTTTAAGACTATGTTTCATTTGTTTCTGCTCTGATCTTTATTATTTTCTTTCTTCTCACTTTGGGCTTTGTCATTCTTTTTCTAGTTTTTTTTTTTTTAAGTGTAGAATTTGTTTGTTTATTTGAGCTGTTTCTTGTTTCTTAAGGGAGGCTTGTATTGCTAGGAATTTTCCTCTTAGAACAGCTTTCACTGTGTGCCATAGATTTTGAGCTGTTGTGTTTTCATTTTCATTTATCTCTAGGTAGCTTTTTGTTTATTCCTTAATCTCATCGTTAAATCATTTATTGTTTAATAACATGTTATTTAGCTTCCATTCGTTTGTGTATTTTCCAGTTTTTTTTTTTGTAGTTGATATTTAGTTTCATACCATTGTGATTGGAGAAGATGTTTGACATCATCAGGTAGTTAGTCAGGCATGAGCAACAGGAGCAAAATCCCAGCTTTGTAACCATAGAAACCTCCCTTGAAGACCTTCCTTAAGGACATCTGAGAAATCTCTCCCTTTTAAGGTTATAAATTACCTCAAATCCTAGAGCACAAAAGCCATAAAAGCTCTTGGCTAAACCAACTACAAATACATATGAAGAAAGTACTGCCTATAACTTCACCTTCATTATACCATCATTATAATATCATGAGTATGCCTGGAAGGTCATGAATCTAATTATAACAGACTGAATTCTTGGTAAGCATATGCCCAATAGGCAAATGATTATATAGCAACCAGGTGTCAGTTAAAAAAACTTCACTTGCTAATTGCTTAAGAATGTCTTTGTAACCACCCATCATGGCCCCAATATAAGGTAGACATTCCTGCTTCTGGGTCCTTTTTTT
The DNA here is from genome assembly GCA_028627145.1 of Eidolon dupreanum. Classification (NCBI taxonomy): domain Eukaryota; kingdom Metazoa; phylum Chordata; class Mammalia; order Chiroptera; family Pteropodidae; genus Eidolon; species Eidolon dupreanum. The sequence goes on from CM053505.1 coordinate 43,126,632, forward strand.
GCTCTTCTGGTTTCTCTATCTTTTTGGTGGCTACTTGTAGCCTTTTTGCCTTTTTGTAGCATTTGCAAATCTAGAATTTGGGATAATTTATAACCCTAAAAGGGAGGTATTTCTGGGAGGTCCTTAAGGAAGGTCTTTAAGGGAAGTTTCTATGGTTATAGAGCTGGGCTTTTGCTCCTGTTCCTCATGCCTGACTAACTACCTACCAATATAATTTCAATCTTCTTAAATTTATTGAGACTTGTTTTGTGTCCTAACATATTGTCTGTCCTGGAAAATGTTCCACGTGCACTTGAGAAGAATGTATATTTGACTGCTCTGGGGCAAAATACTCTGAAAATTCCTATTAAATCCATCTGTTCTAGTGTGTCTTTTAGGCTCATTGTTTTCTTCTTGATTTTTTGTCTGAAAGATTTGTCCATTAATGTCAATGGGCAACCCTATGTTTCTAATCTTTTGTATTCTTTTGCTTTAGTGTTTCTCCTATAGATAATACTACACATTAATCCTCTCTGAGTCTTTATAGTCTTATATGAAGTTTTATTCATTTCTACTTATTGAAATTAGTCTTATATTTATATTCTTAAAAATTATATTAGATTTGATTCCATGTGTTTTATACATCATTTTATTCTCATTCTTTCTTGTCAATTGCTATTAAAAGAATAAAATTAAAACAAGTTTGTGTGTAAGTAAGTTATCAACCACCATGAGAATATAATTTAATGTACAATTTTAAGAAAAAGACATTTCAATTTATCTAATCAGCTTTACTGATTGTCATCCTTGTAAAGTTTTGTTCGTTTATTTTGTTGTCATGGTCACTGAGATTTACAACAGAAAAATTTACCAGGGTATTTAGTTGCCCTTCATTTTTTGGTCACATCCCCCTGGTGTTTTTTTTCTTGATAAAACACTTCTACTATGAAGGTTTTAAAAGAAGGCCTTTGTATAGTAAACATTATTTTTTATTACATTTATTGTAGTGACATTAACTAATGTAATAACATAGGTTATAAGTGTACAATTCCATAATATGACATATATGTGTTGTATTATGTGTTCACCAAAGGTGATTTCCTTCCATTGCCATATATTTGACTCCCTTTGCCCTTATCTACCTTACCCCTCCTCCTTTCCCTCTGGTAACCACTAAACTGTTGTTTATGTCTGTGAGTCTCTGTTAATTTGTTGCTTTCAGTTTTATATCTGACATATGAGTGAAATCATATGGTTCTCAACTTTTTCTTTCTGATTTATTTTGCTTAACATGATAATCGCAAGATTTATCCATGTTGTCACAAATGACAGTATTTCATCTTTACTTATGGCTGAGTAGTATTCTACTGTACACAGATACCAAATCTTCCTTATAATCATCTATCAATGGAAAGTTCAATTGGTTTCATGTCTTGACAATATTGAAAAGTGTTGCTATAAACATCAGGGTTGATATATATATATTTGAAAATAAAAGTTTTCAAGTTTTTGGGGGTAAATACTTAGAAGAGGGACTGCTATGTCATAAGGTAATTCATTCTTAATTTTTGGAGGAAACTCTATACTGTTTTCCATAGTGGTTGTACCAATATACATTCTCCGTAGCAGTATATGAGTGTTCCTTCTTCCCAACAACCTCTCTAACACTTGTAATTACTTGTCTTGTTGATGATAGCCACTCTAACTGGTGCAAGGTAGTATCCTATTGTGGTTTTGATTTGCATTTCCATAATAGCTAGTGAAGTTGAGCATCTTTTCATATTTCTGTTGTCTTCTTGGGAGCATAATCTCTTAAGATTTTCTGTCAATTTTTAAATCTGTTTGTTTTTTATTTATTTTTTAGTTGTATGAGGATTTTTTTTGTATATTTTGTATGTTAGTCCCTTATCAGAGATGTTTTTTGCAAATACCTTCTCCCATTCAGATGGTTGCTTCTTGGTCTTATTGATGGTTTCTTCTGCTGTGTAAAAGCATTTTAGTTTGGTGTAATTCCATTAATTTATTTTTGGTTATATGTCCTTTGCCTTTGAGGTCCAATTTATAAAATCCTCTCTAAATCGAAGTTCCCTGAGTTTAGTACCTATATTTCTTCTATGTAATTCATTGTTTCAGGTCTTATATTCAGGTTCTTGATCCATTTGGAGTTAATTTTTGTGTGTGGTGATAGATAACAGTCTATTAACATTCTTTTGCATCTGGTTTTCCCATTTACCAAGAACTGTTTTTTGAATAGATTTTCTTTCTCTATTGTATGTTTTTGGCTCTTTGTCAAAAAATTATTTCTCTATATATACAGATGTTTATTTCTAGACTCTCAATTCTGTTCCATTGGTCTTTGTGTCTGGTTTTCTGCCAATATCATGGCATTTTGATTATTGATAGATTCTTGCATTTACATTGTACAATTGAATGAGTTTTCTTTTTAATTATATTTGGCATACAATAATATACCAGTTTCAGTTGTACAGCATAGTGATCAGAGAACCACATAACTCACAAAGTGATTACCCCATTAAATCTAGTATCCTTCTTCCACCTTACATATTTATTACAATATTATCAATCTTCTTTCCCCATGCTACACTTTACATCTTCATGTCTATTTCGCAACTATCCATTTGTACCTTTTATCCTTTTTTTTTTTTTTTTTTTTTGCCATTCCCTGACCCCCTTCCTATCTAGTAGCTCTCTAAATAGTCTCTGTATCTATGAGTTTCTTTCCACTTTTGTTGTTGTCATCGTTGGTTTTGTTCTTTGGATTCCACATGTGCATGAAATTATGCAGTATTTGTCTTTATCTGTCCCATTTTGTTCAGTGTAATACCTTCTAGATCCATCAAGGCAATATATTTTTCCATCCCTTTCCTTTAAGTCTGTGTGTGTCTTTTAATCTGAAGTGAGTCTCTCGTAAGCAGCATATGTAGGGATCTTGTTTTCTTATCCATTCATTTACTCTATCTTTTAGTTGGAGCACTTAATTGTTTTCCATTTGAGGTACTTATTGTTAGGAATGTAGTTGCTACCATTATTTATTCCTGTTTCTGATATATTTTCTTTTTCTTAAAGAAGCCCCTCCAACATTTCCTATAATACTGGCTTGGTGGTGATAAATTCCTTTAGCTTATTTTTGTCTGGGAAGCTCTTTGTCCGTCATGCAACTCTAAATGATATCTTTGCTGGATAAAGTATTTTTGGCTGTAGATTCTGGGTCTTCATCAAGTCAAATACTTTATGCCAAGCCCTTCTGACCAGCATAGTTTATTTTGAGAAATCATCTTCCAGTTGTATGGGTGCTCCCTTGTAGGTAACTATCTGCTTTTCTCTTGCTGCTTTTAAAATTCGTTCTTTGTATTTAAAATTTGGCATTTTAATTATGATGTGTCTTGGTGTGGGCCTCTATGGGTTTCTCTTTCTTGGGGCTCTCTGAGCTTCCTGAAGTTGTATGTCTATTTCCTTCACCAGGTTAGGGAAGTTTTCCAGTATTATTTCTTCTGATAGCTCTTCAACATGTTGTTTTCCTTCCAGTACCCCTATGAGATGGATATTTTTACTTTTAACAGTGTCCCATAGGCTCATTAAATAATTACTATAGTCTTGACTTCTTTTTTCTTGCCATTCTGATTGAGTGTCTTTGGCTTTCCCATCCTCTAGATAGGTCATTTGATCCTCTTTATTCACTTTGTTTATTCTTTTGTTCATTTCATTTAATATACTTCTCATCTTAGATAATGTGTTATTCATATCAGATGAGTTCCCTTTTATAATTTCCATTTCCTTGTTATGTTTTTTTTTTTATCTCTTTGTTAAAGTTCTCACTGAATTTGTCTACACTTCCAATAAGTTCATTGAGCATCTTTATAATCAGTGTTTTGAAGTTTTCATCTGTTAGATTGCTTGACTCCATTATTTCTGAATCTCTGTTCCATTGTCTTATATGGTTTCTGCTTCTTTGTCTTCCCATTTTAGCTGCCTTTTCGTGTCTGTTTCTATGTACTAAGCAAAGCTCCTAAGTCTCCTGGTCTTATTAGTGTGGTTTTGTGTGGTAGGTGTCCCCTAGCATAGTCTTGAAAGGGGTACAGCTGCAGGTCAAATTTTGCCAAGCCTCTGCCCCTCTGGGGCCACCTGTTAAGTTTCAGCAAGCAATCCACAAATACTTTGCTTATAGTTGCCTCAAAAGGCCACATCAGAAACCGAGGCCAGCTGCCACCAGTGTGAGTAAAGGCGTTGCTCAGCAAGGGGCTCCTGGCTAAGCCAGGAACACTTGGATGTGGCTTGTGTGGGGCCGTGAATTGGGGGAAATGGAATTTCAGGGAATTCTCTGGGCAGAGCAACCTCTGTTATCCAGTTTGATGATGTCTCACCAATAATAGTGCTGCTTCTGCACACTGGGAGGGAGGAGGGCTCAACAGAAGAACAATGGATACTGCCAGTACTTCCTTACAGAGTGAGTCTTGCCTTAGCCCTCACTCTGACTACTTAATGTCCCCCTGTAAGACCCTGTGCAGCCAAACCAGCACTGTTGTTCAGAGCAAGCTGGTCCATCACCGCAAAAGTCTACTCGTGGGCATAGCCCTTTTAGGAGGTGTCTGCATCTGCTGTGCTGCTGCTATTGCCTCTGTCCCATTCAGGTGCTCGGGACTGGGCAACCTTGTGTCCTCCCCCCCTTCCTACCTTCTGCTGTTGCAGGGTGATTTCTTAGATTTCTCCCTAATTGCATGGTTTATCCATCTAGATGCTAGGCAATGTTTCCTTACTGTTTGCTCATTTTTCCCTCACAACTTTGATTTGGTCTCCAGAGGAATGAACAGAGCCTCTATCATCTACGCCATTTCCCCCCTCACCATTAGGAAGTTGATGGGGATTGCATTAAATCTGTATATTGCTTTGGTTAATAAGATCATTTTGATTATCTTGATTCTTTCAAATCATGAACATGGAATATCTTTCCATTTTTTTGTGTCTTCTTTGATTTTTTCAAATAATGTATGGTAGTTTTCAGTATATAAGTTTTTCATGCTTTGTTAGGTTTACTCCTCAATATTTTATTTTTGTTGCAATTGTAAAAGGATTTTTTTTCCTTTTTTTGGAAAATTCTTTTTTAGACTATAGGAATGCTATGGATTTTTGTACATTGATTTTGTATTGTAAAATTTTACTGTATTTGCTTAATATTTGTGATAATTTTTAGTGGGGTCTTAAGGATTTTTTATAGAGAGAATTATGTCATCTGAAAAAAGTGTCAATTTGACTTTTTAATTCTCTATTTAGGTGTATATTTCTTTCTCTTACCTGATTTCTCTACTAGAACTTCCAATATTATATTAAATAATGGTCAGGATAGTAGACATCCTTGTCTTATTCCTCATCTTAGAGGGAAGGTTTTTAGTTTTTCACCATTAAGTATGATGTTAGCTGAGGGTTTGTAATATACAGCTTTTATTATGTCGAGGTCCTTTACATACCCATTTTATTAAGTGTTTTGATCATAAATGGATGCTGTATTTTCTCAAATTTTTTTTTGTTTATTTAGTGTATCACATTAATCTATCTGCATATGTTCAACCATCCTTGTGCTCTTGGGATAAAGTTCATTTGATCATAGTGTATAATCTTTATGATATGTTGTATTCCATTTGTTCCTATTTAGTTTAGGATTTTTGCATTCATCTTCATAAGAGATACGTGTCTATAGTTTTATTTATTTATTTATTTATTTGAGTTTTTGTATCAGGTTTTGGTATCAGGGTAATTTTATCCTCATAAAATGAGTTAGGAAGTACTGCTTTTCCTTTAATGTTTTGGAAAATTTTGAGAACAGGTATTAAAACTTTTTTGAATATTTGGTAGAATTCATGGCTGAAGCCATCTTGTTTTGAACTTTTACTTTGTATGCTACATACTCTTCCTCTTCCTCACTGTATGCCCATATCAAAGAAAATAGAAACTAAAGAATGACATATAAACTGAATTCCCTGAACACTCAAAGTTCCTCTCAGTGCCTTTACTCTGTCTCTCTCACTGTCCCTCTTACTCTCTGACTCTGAAAGGAGACCACACTCTGTGAAGTGTCATCCTTTTTCTAATAAACTTTCCCTTTGACTCTGACTTGGATATGTGTGTTGAATTCTTCCTATAATCTCTTCAAAAGGACCATCTTCTCTTGGTGCAGGGATTGGTCTTTTCCACCAACTGGAGAAAATTTACCCTGTCCTGCACCTTGAGTCTACATTTGTCTCTGTGACTAGGATGTATCTCTTGAAGGCCACATATGACTAGGTTTTTGTTTCTGCTACTCCATGCCTTTTTGTTAGTAAGTTCAGTCAATTTACAGTTAGGGTGATTATTGAAATATGAGTTTTTTATAATTATTTTATCTTTGTTTTCTGGTAGCTTGGTGTTTTTTCATTGTTTCTTTGTCTTTGTATTACTGTTATTTTAATTTGGTGGTGTTTATGATTTTTCTTTGTTTTCTCTCTTGTTTTATGTTATGTGACTCAGTTCTGGATTTATTATGTGTGGTTACCATTAATTTTATGTAAAAGAATGTTACATATATATCTATCTTTATATCTATCTATCTATCATCCATATATCTATAGTAGTCCGTTTTCTTCTGCATGTACCTTATCTTCTTTCCCCTTTGCAAAATCAGATCTATAAAAGATTCCCTCCCCTTTTCTGTTTTGTTGTCTCAAATTATCCCTATTTATGCTGTACATTCATTTCTCAGTTGTAGTAGCTATCGTCTTCTCTTCTTATAGTGTTTTTTTTTTTTTTTTTTTTTTTTTTTTTACCTTTTACCATTATGTAATATTTAAGTTGATAAAAGCCTTTTTTTCGATAAGGGTTACACTTTTTTGTTTCTGGATGCCTTTTAGTTATCCTACTCATAGTTACGTATTTTTTCCCCTTTTGTTTCTGGTAGAATGACTCACTTCAATATTTTCTGTAATGGAGGCCTTGTGGTGAAAAATTTCCTCAGCTTTTGTATGTCTGGAAAGGACTTTATTCCTCCTTCATATCTAAAGAAGAACTTTGCTAGATATATTATTCTTGGCTGATAATTTCTTTCTTTCAATCATTTAAATACCTGGTTCTATGCCCTCCTAGCTTGTAAGATTTGTGCTGAGAAGTTTGATGATAATCTAATGGGTTTTCATTGATAGGTTACTGTCTTCTTTTCCCTGGCTACCATGATAATTCTTACTTTGTCTTTAATTTTTAAAAGTTTTAATATGATGTGTCTTGAAGAAAGCCTTTTTGAATTGAGATAATTAGGTGTTCTGTTTGCTTCTTGGATTTGAGGATCCAGTTTTTTCATAGGTTTGGGAAATTCTTGCTGACTATTTGTTCAAATATGCACTCTGTTCCTTTCTTCCTCTTGTCTTCTTCTGGTGAACCCAACATTCCTGTGTTGTTTTTCTGATGGTGTCAGATAATTCTTGTAGACTTTATTTTTTATTTTTTAGTATCAAGTCTCTCTCTTTTCCTTCTGCCTCATTTCCAGATATCTGTCTTTGATATCACAAATTCTTGCTTTAATCTGGTCATCTCTACTTCCTAACTGCTACTTCATTCTTCATCTATATTAATGAGCTCCTCATCTCTAGAAGTTCTATTTGGATCTTTTAAGAATTTCAGTCTCCATGGTAAAATATTCCCATTGTTTAGTTGATTTTGTTTCTAAGTTCTTTGACCTGTCGATCAGAATTTTCTTACATCCCATTGAGTCTGGAAGTACAATCTTGTAATCTCTGCCATTTAAATCACATGTCTTTATATTTTAAAGTTTATTTTCTGGAGATTTTTTATTTTATTTCTGAATTGCCTTGTCACTTTGGTTGTTTATTGTGTTTGATGTTTCTCTGAGGCATTAATGAGAATATAAACTGTATTTTATTTTTTGAATGAAAATTTATTATGAAATTATCTTTATATTTTTCTTAATTAATTAATTAATTAATTAAATTTTTGTGGCGACATTGGGTGACAAAACTCGATAAGTTTCAACTGAACATTATAACAGTAATGTATATGTATATTTACATTGAATATTCACCTCCCATAGTCATATTTCATTCTGTCACCAGATATTTAACCCCTTTTACCGCATCTACTTCCCTCCACCCACCTCCCCCCTGCCTTCTGGTAACCACTAGACTATTGTCCATTCCATAAGTCTGTTTGTTTGTCCTGTTCATTCATTACTTTTAAGTTTATATCCCACATATATCATGTGATATATGTGATTTTGAACATTGTCTGGCTTACTTCACTTAGCATGATAATCTCAAATTCCATCTATGTTATAGCAAATGGCAGTATTTCATCTCTTTTTATGGCTGAGTAATATTTCATTGTATATTTGTACCACAGTTTCTTTATCTAGTCATCAATCTTAGGACACTTATGCTGCTTCCATGTTCTGGTCACTATGAATAATGCTGCTATGAACATCAGTGTGCAAATATCTTTTTGGAAATGAGTTTTCAAGTCTTTGGGGTAAATACTCAGTAGAGGGATTGCTGGATCATATGGTAGATCAACTCTTAGTTTCTTGAGGAACCTCCATATTGTTTTCCATAGTGGCTGAACCAACTTGCTGTCCCACCATTACTGTGTAAGGGAGCTTTTTTTCTCTGCATCCTCTCCAACATTGGTTATTACTTTTCCTGTTGATTATAACAATTTTAACAGGTATGAGATGGTATCTCATTGTGATTTTGATTTGCATTTCCCTAATAACTAGCAATGTTGAACATCTTTTCATATGTTCGTAGGCCATTTGTATGTCCTTTAGGGAGAAGTGTCTGTTCAGGTCTTCTGCCCATTTTTTTGATTGGATCATTTGTTTTATTTGTTGTTATTGAGTTGTATGAGTTTTTTGTATATTTTAGATATCAGGTCCTTATCAGAAGTGTTGCTTGCAAACATATTTACTTATTCAGATGGTATCTCTTTATCTTGTTGACAGTTTTTTTTGCTGTGCAGCTTTTTATTTTGATGTAATTCCATTCATTTATTTTTTTCTTATACTTTCCTTGCTTTTGAGGCCAAATTAAAAAAAAATCATTAACTCCAAAGTCCTTAAATTTAGTTACCATTTTCTTCTATGCAATTTACTGTTTCAGGTCTTATACGAAGGTCCTTAATCCATTTTGTGTTAATTTTGGTGATAGACAACAGTATAGTTTCATTCTTTTGCAGGTATTGTTCCAGTTTTCCCAGCACCAGTTATTGAAGATGTCTTTCTCCACTCTAAGTTTTTAGTTATTTGTCAAAAATTATATTGATGATAGAACCATGGGTTTATTTCTGGACTTTCAATTCTATTACACTGGTCCATGTGTCTGTTTTTCTGCTAATACCATACTATTTTGATTATTGTCACCTTGTATTATAATATGAAGTTGGGCTGAGTGATGTCTTCAGCCTTGTTCCTTTTTCTTAAGATGGCTTTGGCAATTCAAGGTCTTTTGTGCTTCCATACAAATCTGATGATTTTTTGTTCTACTTCTTTAAAAACTGCCAATGGAATATTGACGGGGACTGTATTAAATAGGTATACTGCTTTAGATAATAAGGTCCTTTTAGCTGTGTTGACTCTTCCAAGTCAACAACATAGAATATCTTTCCATTTTTTGTATCTTCTTCGATTTCTTTTAATAGGGTCTTATAAGTTTCATTATATAGGTCCTTCACATGTTTGACTAGATTTATTCCTAGGTATTTTTTTTGTAGCAATTGCAAAAGGAATTATTTTTTACTTCTTTTTCTGACACTTCATTACGAGAGTATAGGAATGCTATGGATTTTTGAACATTGATTTTGTATCTAGAAATTTTACTGTATTTGCTTATTGTTTCTAGTAGTGTTCATGTGCAGTCTTTAGGATTTTCTATATAGAGAATCATGTCATCCACAAATAGTGACAGTTTGATATTTTTATTTCTTATTTGGATGCCTTTTATATCTTTCTCTTTCCTGATTGCACTTGCTAGGAACCCAATGTTATATTGAATAACAGTGGTGATAGTGGATAGACTTGCTTTGTTACTGATCTAGAGGGAAGTTTTTTTTTTGTTTGTTTGTTTGTTTTTAGTTTTTCACCATTAAATATAATGTTGGCTGAAGGTTTGTCATATATTGCCTTTATTATGTTAAGGAATATTCCTTCTATACCAATTTTGTGAAGTGTTTTGGATCATAAATGGGTGCTGTATCTTGTCAAAGGCTTTTTCAGCATCTATTGATATGATCATATGAATCTTATTTTTAAAATTGTTTATGTGATGTATCACATTAATTGATTTGCATGCGTTGAACCTTCCCTGTGTCCGTGGGATGAAGGCCACTTGATCATGGTGTATAATATTTTTAATATGTTACTGTATTCGTTTATCTAGTATCTTATTTAGGATTTTTGAATCTGTGTTCATGAGAAATATCAGTTTGTAGTTTTCTTTTTGTGTGTTATCTTTACCAGGCTTTGGTATCAGGATAATATTGACCTCATAAAATGAATTGGAAAGTAATGCCTCCTTTTTGATTTTTTGGAAGAGTTTGAAAAGAATAGGTATTAAATCTTCTTTGAATGTTTGGTAGAATTCACTAGTGAAGCCATCTGGTCCTGGACTTTTACTTTTTGGTAGGTTTTTGATGATCGTTTCAATGTCCGTGCTGCTAATCAGTCTATTTAGATTTTCCAGTTCTTCCTGATTCAATCTAAGAAGGTTCCATCTTTCTAAGTACATGTCCATTTCTTCTAATTTATTAAATCTGCTGTTATGTACTTTTTCATTGTATTCTTGAAAGATGCTTTACATTTCTGTAGTGTCTGTTATAATTTCCCCTCCTTCATCCCTGATTCTGTTTATTTGTGTCCTTTCTCTTTTTTCTTTAGTGAGCTTAGCCAGGGGTTTGTCAATTTTATTAACCTTCTCAAAGAACCAGCTCTTTGTTGCATTCTTTTTTCCATTGCTTTTCGTTTTTGTTTTTAATTTCATTTATTTCTTCTCTAATTGTGATTATTTCTTTCTTTCTGCTTACTTTAGACTTCATTTGTTTTTCCTTTACTAGTTTTGTTTAGATGAAGCTTTAGGTTGTTTATTTGGGCTCGTTCCTGTTTTTGGAGATGGGCCTATAATGATATAAAATTTCCTCTTATGACCACTTTTGCAATGCCCCCTAAGTTTTGATGTTATACTATCATTATCATTCATTTCTATGTATCTCTTGATCTCTCTTTTTATTTCTTCCCTGACCCGATTATTCTTCAGTAGCATGTTGATTAATCTCCATGTATTTGTGGTTCTTCCTGCTTTCTTTTAATATTTGATCTCCAGCTTCAAAGCATTATGATCAGAGAACAGAATATGTTTGGTATGATTTCAACCCTCTAATATGTGTTTAGGCTATCTTTGTGTCCTAGTATGTGGTCAATCCTTGACAATATCCTATGTGCACTGGAGAAGAATGTATAAGCAGCCGTTTTGAAATAAAAGGCTCTGAAAATGTCACTTATGTCCAGTTGGTCTAATGTGTCATTTAAGGATGTTATTTCTTTATTGATTTTCTGTTTGAATTATCTGTCCATATCTGACAGTAGGGTATTTAGGTCCCCTACTGTGATAGTGTTTTTGTCTCTTTTTCCCATTAGTTCTGTTAATAATTGCTTTATAAATTTTCATGGGCTCCCTGATTGGGAGTATAGGTAATACTGACCCCTTTCAGTATTTCCTGTAATGCAGGCCACGTAGTGAAGAATTCCTCAATTTCTGTATATCTGAAAAGGTCTTTTTTTCTCCTTCATATCTGATGGAGAGCTTTTCTGGGTACACTATTTTCGGTTGGTAGTTTTTTTCATTTAGTAGTATGACTATTTGATTTCACTTTTCCCTGGCTTTTAATGTTTGTGCTGAGAAGTCTGACAATAATCTAATGGATTTTTCTTTATAAGTTACCTTCTTTTCACAGGTTTCCCTGAGAATTTTTTCTTTGTCATTGATTTTTGATAATTTTAATATAACATGTCTTGGAGAAGGTCTTTTTGGGTTGAGATAATTGGGAATTCTGTTAACTTCTTGAATTCAAAGCTCCAGCTCATTCCTTAAATTTGGGAAGTTCTCATCAACTATTTTTTTGAAAATGCTTTCTATTCCCTGCTCCTTTTCCTCCTTTTGGAGAATGCCTATTATTCTTACTTTTCTCCTCTGATTATATCAGCTAATTCTTGTAGTTCTTTCATTACTTTTCCTCTTCCTTTTCTCTCTTCTTCTGATTCATTTCTACATTTCTGTATTCAACATCACTGATACTTTCCTCCATTTGGTCTACTCTATTTCTCAAGCTTGCTGTTTCATTTTTCATTTGTTTCAGTGTGTTCTTCATCTTCAGAAGTTCTATTTGCTTCTTTTTGAGGGTTTCAGCCTCCTTGCTAAATAACCCATTCTGCTCATCCAGTGTTTTTTCAATTCCTGAAATTTTTGGTAAGCATTGTTTTGGAACTTATTGATTTTTTTTCAAATGTACTATCCTTAATTCTGTCATTGAAATCGCATATTTCTATGTCTGTAAGCTTATTTTCTGAAGATATCTCTCTGTCTTTCTAAAATGCCTTGTCACCTTGTTTTTATTTTTTCTCTTTTTTTTTAATGGTGTTTAGCGAACTATTTCTCTTCTTGGGCATTAATGGAAGTGTATCTACATTCCCCCCCCCCCCGAAAGAAGATGTATTATATAAAGGTCTCTCTTTAACCTATTGCAAAGAAGGTGTTTTTCTTTTGGTTTCTGGTAGGTGGCATCTAAGCCTCTTGGATCCCTTCTTTATACAAAGTCTTAATAATGCCTTTTTTTTTCTTACAGATATTCAGTCATGCTAACTACCCTCAATCTCAGTTCTTTTTAGTGTTAGTGACAGTTTTAGTAGCATTTGCTCAGATTCCCCTCATGCTCTGTGATGTTCAATCTCAGAGGATATTGAGGAAGGGGCTCTGTGGGTTGGGAAATGTGTACTGTGGCTCAGTCTTGTTTTTTGCCACTGTGGTTGGTTAACCGTCTATTTTATCTCTGGCATCCCTGCTTCTCTGCTGTCCCCACCTCTCTGCTTTCTGACTTGATCCCTGGGCACTGCCCAGGCTGTGTGGAGCTCACAGCTCTGTCAGGCAGTACTCTTCAGGGAACCCGCTGCACCTTCTCCCCTTCCCTTCTTCCTACAGAGAGCTGGGGCTGAGAGAGGAAGCTACTTTCTTTCTCTCTGTGTACCACCTGACTCAGGGTTCTGACCTGTGGCAGCTCTTATGCGCAGATCCCATGCTCAGATGTTCTGTGTGCAGTTTGCGTGGTTTTTGTTGTTGTTGTTGTTGTTGTTGTTGTTGTTGTTGTTGTTGAGTTTTAGATGTTCAGATTATTGTTGTTTCAAGGGGAGAGATCTGAGGACATCTCTCACTCTTTCATGTTTCTTGCAATACCTGGTGTTATATTTCTTCAGCATGTTGATAAGACATTTTACTTTTGATTTCTAGTAGGTGGCGTCAAATGCTTCTGCATTGTCTACACCTCCTGGGTTTTTGCTGTGAGGTTACAAATGTCCTTTATTCTCTGGAAAGGTGTGTCTCCCCTGTGATCAGGTTGCTTTGGTCCCTGTGCTTCATCCCTGTGGGAGAATGTGAACGGCGTTGGGCATCTGAGACTGTTTAAAGGCACTGGAATCTCAGTACTGCTGTGAGTGTCAAGTGCAGTGCTCCACTGCTTCCTTCTGAATTAGCCTGAGTGGATAAGGATGGGGTAAATTGGGAGAGTATAGCTTTGTGTATGACTGTTTTCCTTCCAATAGTGTTGGCTATTAGGCTTCAGCTGCTTTACCTTTATATTTCCTCCCTTATCTCTAGAACAGGTTGACGTGTATGTTTCAGTTTTGTATTCTGCAAAATTCCCTGTGGCTTGGTGTTAATGCTGAGAGGGTATAGGTTGGGGAGGGTACAATCTGAGATGGTGGGAAGAGATGGCCAAGCTTCATGGCTTAGCTGTCTGCCTGACAAAAGTAGTCACCCTTCCATACTCAGTCTCTGCTCTGCTCATTGGGCTCTGCTGTGTGGAATATGTTTATCCCTCAGGCAGGACTGTTCAGGGCTTCAAAGAGCATTATTGTTTTCCCCTCCCCCTCACCCTGTTTGGAGATCTGGGTTGCTTTCTCTAGTACCTGGCTCTATCTCTTTCTGCCTTCCTGTCTCGCATGCCTGAATAGCCCTCCTTTCAATTCTCTGTTGTGCAGATCTCTAGAACATGTTCATGTACAGGTTTGTGTTATTTGTTGAGATGTATGTGTTCAGCTCATTATCATTTAAAAGGAAAAGATCAGGGGAGATACTTCAACTGCCATGCTTCTGATGTCACTCCTTAATTTTATCTTAAAAGTATTTAGCATTTCTTGTAAAAGCTAGTTTATTGGTGATGAGTTCCCTTAGCCTTTGTTTATCGAAGGAAAATTTTCTTTCTCCATTTTTGAAGAACAGTTTTGCTAGATATAGTATTCTTAGATGGTCATGCTTTTTTTTTTCAGCACTTTGAATACATCATTCCACTCTCTCCCTGCCTTCAAGGTTTCTATAGATAAATTCCTTGTATGTGAACAATCACTTTTATATTGATGCCCTCAAATTCTCTTTTTGTCTTTGTTCTTTGACAATTTGATTTTAACATATTTCATGTGGACTTCTTTGGGCTAGTTTAGGTTAGAGGTATTTACAAATTTTGAATCTGGATATCCACTTTCTTGCCCACATTTGGGAAGTTTTAAGCCATTATATTTTGATTTATTTATTTTGTAGAGGTCATTATATTCTTAAGTAACTATTCTGCCTCTTTTTCATTTTTTTTCTATCTGAGACTCTTATAATACATATGTTGATCCAATTGATACTTCTCCATAAGTCCCTCAGACTGTCTTCTCAATTTTTCTTTGTTGTTCATCAAACTGGATAATTTCAAATAGCCTATCTTCAATTAGCTGAATCTTTTTTTCTGCTTGATCAAGTTTACTGTTAAACATTCTAGTGAATTCAGTTATAAAATTTTGAAAAGGTGTACATATATATATATATATATATATATATATACACACACACACATTTTTCATATTCTCATTTGTTCATACATTATTTTCTTGAGCTCATCGAGTATTTTTATAATGGTTATTTTGAATGCTTTATCAGGTAATTTATATACCTCCTTTTCTAAGAGTTGGTTTTTGAATTTACATTGTTCCCATTATCGGGCCATGTTTTCCTATTACTAGGTATACCTTATAACTTTTTCTTGAGATGCACAGTTTGAAAAAAAAAAAAAACAGGTGAAAAAAAAAACCTTATCAATTATTTCTGTTAGGAATTCTGAGATCCTCTCAAATGTATTCTATGCATATATCCTCTGTGGACTTGTGTATGTAAATTCCTTATTATTGTGATTTGGTGGTTCTCTGTTTCTGGAGGTCATAATCTTTTGCTTCCTATTGTTTGTCTATGGTACTGAAGTTTTTCTAAACCTATAGTAAGCTTCATGCTCTCTTCTGTTCTCAGCAGCTTCCAGACTTCAGGAAAATGCCAAGTTCCACCAGTGGTTCCAGTTAGGCAAGACAGAAATCTGTCCATTTGACAGATCCCTGATAATCTATAATGCTTTGCTCTTTTTGTCATTTGAAGAGAGGTCACCAAGCTGTATTGACTTCTAACTTCTGTATCATAGGTCCTCTAGACCAGCAGCAAGCCACCTAGCTCTCTTGTGTTCTCATTTTCTCCCAGGAGTCTTGAGTATGCTGCATCCTACTAGTGCTCTGAGATAGATAAAACAGAAATTAGTTCTTTAAGCAGCTCCTTAAGCAGCTGGTATAGTGGATGCATGGTTCAATTCTATCCCTCCTTAAGGAGAAGCCAGTAGTTGGAGGATTTCTTCCACTGAACTGGGGGATGGACTATGGTGAATGTGTTCTTAATGAAGCCATTGCCTTTGTTCTTAGTGTCCTCTAATATAGCACATTTTTCTCTCAGCACTTAGATCCAGGAAAATCAAAAACTAGTCACATGAAAAGTCTGAACACTGGATGTATCTTTTAGTCTCCTTTTTTGCTCTCTGAAGAGAAGCTGGGAGCTGAAAATTTCCTCCTGATCATGTCACTCTGAACCAGACATAGAGATCATGGTATGTGAGTTTCCACCAATTTTATGCAGCTCATTTTGCTTCTGCCTGAGATGCAGGAGCTTTTTAACTTGTTTCTGAATTTCTTGTAAAGAGGGTTGTTTTGTGTGCTGTTTTCCAATTAATGTATCTGTGGCAGAATGGAACTTCTGGGGCTTCTAATTCTGCCATCTTGCTGAAAACATGCTCTCAGAATCCCTCACTCATTTTAATTTTTACTTTCTTTGTTACCTAGATTAGATTATATGATCTATCATGATAGGCAAAACTCATAACTTCCTAGACTCTATCTTTCCCTTTCACAATTGTGTGACAGAACACAACCCTGGTTAAATTTATTTTTTTTTTCAAATTTGTAACTTCTCCTGATCAACTCAGTGAGGATTAAAGAACATATACAACCATCTTGACTAATCCCACTTTAAGAACCGTTTTAGGGCCCTAAAACCTAACTTTAGGTCAAAAAACCTAAAATGGATCCTCTACACTGCTAAGTGATTATAGTACATATCTATAGTCCAAGAATTGGCAAACATTTTCTCTATAAATACTCTAAATACTCTAAATAGTTTAGGGTTTGTAGGCCATGTGGTTTCTGTTGAAAATATTCACCTCTACTACTGTAAAACAGTCATAGATAATATGTAAAAATTTATCATGTCTGTGTCC
The DNA here is from genome assembly GCA_028627145.1 of Eidolon dupreanum. NCBI lineage: Eukaryota > Metazoa > Chordata > Mammalia > Chiroptera > Pteropodidae > Eidolon > Eidolon dupreanum. The sequence goes on from CM053505.1 coordinate 43,143,492, forward strand.
CAATAAAATTTTATTTACAAAAGCAGTCAGTGGCCAGACTTGTTTCATAGGCCATAATTTTCTGACCCCCTAACCTAGCCGATTTACTCATTTATTTCCAAGGATAACTATTTCACATTTTTTTCTCTATTTAATCCCTCAACCCCTCCTTTTCTCTTCCATACTCTAAGCTAATGAATTTTTTATTGTTATTATTTATTTCATTGAGAAAATACAGTGCATTAGAATAGCGCTATTGGATGACATGATACTATGTATAGAGAACTCTAAAGATTTCATCAAAAAAACAGTTAGAACTAATAAATGATTTCAATAAAGTAGCAGAATACAAAATTAATATTCAAAATTGATTACATTTTTATACACCAATAATTAACTAACAGAAAGAAAAACTAAGAATACAATTTCATTTATAATTGCATCAAAAACAATAAAACACCTAGGAATAAATTTAACCAAGTAAGTAAAAAACTTGTGTTCAGAAATTTATAAAATATTTAAAAAATTGAAGCAGATACAAATAAACAAAAGCATATATCATGCTCACAGATAGGAAGAATTAACATTGTTAAAATATCCATACTACCAAAAGCAATCTATAGATTCAGTGCAATTTCTATCAAAAAACCAATGGTATTTTTCATAGAACTTAAATTCCAAAAAACAGCTAACTGGAACCATAAAAAAATAGTCACAACAATCTTGAGAAAGGAGAACAGAGTTTGAGTTATCACACTACCTGATATCAAAGTATACTAGAAGACTACAGTACTCAAAACAACATGGTACTGCATAAAAACAGACACATAGATCAATGGAACAGAATAGAGAACCCAGAAATAAATCCATGCCTATATGGTCATTTAATCTATAACAAAGGCAAGAATATACAACAGTGTAAAGACTGTCTCTTCAATAAATGGTGTTGGGTAAATTGGGCAGACACATCCAAAAAAGTAAAACTGAAACACCTTCTTATACCATATATAAGAATAAACTGAAAACAAATTTAAAACTTAAATGTAAAACCCCAAACTGTAAAACTTCTAGAAGAAAACAGGCAGTAAACTTTCTGATATCGCTGTTAATAATATTTTTCTGATATATTTCCTCAGGTGAGGAAACAAAAGAAAAAAAAATAAATGAAACTACACCAAACTAAAAAAATTTGCACAGCAAAGGAAACCATCAACAAAATGAAAAGACAACCAACTGAATGGGAGAAGATATTTGCTTATGATATATCTGATAAAAGGTTAATGCCAAGAACTGATATAACTCAACAGTTAAAATCCAAAACAATCCAACTAAAAAGTGGGCAGAGTACCTGAATAGATATTTCTCCAAAGAGGACATGTAGATGGCCAATAGACATGAAAAGGTGCTCAATATTACTAACCATCAAAGAAATGCAAGTTTAAACCACAATGAGTTATCACTTTACATCTGTCAGAATGGCTATCATCAGTAAATCAAAAAACAGCAAGTGTCGGTGAAGATGTAAAGAAGAGGGAATCCTGGGAATTACTGGGGGATTACAAATTGGTAGACCCACTATGGAAAGCAGTTTCAAAACATTAAAAACAAAATTACCTTATGATCCAGCAATTCTACTTCTGGATACTTATTTGAAAAAAAAAAAATACTAATTCAAAAAGACATATACACATGTGCATTCACAGCAGCACTATTTATAATAGCTAAGATATGGAAGCAACTTATGTACTCATTAATAGATTAGATAAAGTAGTCATGGTACAGATGTACAACTGAATATTTGTCAGCCATAAAAAATGAATTTGTACTACTTGCAACAACATGGATGAACCCAGAGGTTATTATGCTAAGTGAAATAAGTCAGACAGAGAAAGACAAATACCATCCAATTTTACCTACATGAGAAATCTAAAGAACAAAATAAACAAATAAGCAAAATCAAAACAGACTCTTAGATACAGAGAACAAACTGATGATTGTCAGATGAGAGGGGGTTGTGGGGCTGGGTGAAGATGTTTGGAAGAATTAAGAAGTACAAACTGATAGTTACAAAATAGTCATGGGGCTGTACATTACAGAACATAGGGAAAATAGTCAATAATATTGTAATAACTATGTACAGTGCCAGGTGGGTACTAGACTAATCAGAGGGATAACTTCGTAAATTATATAAATATCTAATCACTATGCTGTACACCTAAAAGTAATATAAAATAATATTAAATGTCAACTGTAATTGAAAACTACAGAAAATAAAATTTTTTAAAAAAGATGAGCACTGCTTAATTTTACCATTGAGTAAACAACTTATTTGCATATGTAAACATTACTCTGTGTTTCTTTCTTGTTGCTGGGGTTAAACTATGTTTCTGCTTAAAGCCAACACTTTCCATCTGAAAACTGCCCAAGAATATCACTATTTGACTTGTTTCCACTTCTGTATCATGCTTTTGTCCCTTGTTAAAGAATCTTTCTCATAAACAAAGTGTTATACCTTCTTCTATTGGAAAAGAATATCCATCTGTCTCTTAACCTCTTAGCACCTTCCAACTTAATTTTTCTTCTTTTTATAGCCAAACTTCTCAGAGTGTGGTTTATATTTAAAATATCCACTTCTTCACCTTCTAATCTCTCTTTAATTGCTTCCACTAGGATTTTGTTCCCACTTCACAATTATATCTTAAAATCCAAGAGATTTCATGTTACCAGATGATTAATGCTCCATCCTTATCTCCTTTTATTTCTCAGAACTATTTGTCACCAAAAATTAATTATGTCTCTTTAAACAACTTTGAGTAGTATTTTGAAAAAAAATAAATTTTCCTTGTTTTCTTCTTACCTCATATCATTATTTACACTGTATCTTTTGTTGATTCATCTTTACCTTTCTGATTTTTAAATATTAAAGTATTTCAAGAATTAGTTCTTAAATCTCTTCTCTATATATTCTCCTTAGGTAATTTCATTCAATTCCATGGCTTTTAAATTCCACTTATATATTAATGACTAAAAAATGTATATTTCTAGCTTTAACTCTCCTCTGACCTTCAGACACATATTTCATACTGCCTATTTGACATTTCCACCTGGATGTTTAACAAGTGCCTTAAATTTAACATGTTCAAAAGTAAAATTCTGATTCCAACTTCAGCTCCTAATAAAACTCCCATATCTGTTCTAGTAGTCCCTATTTCAGTAACATCACCATTGACCGATTGCTTAGGTCCAAAACCTAATAAGTTTTCTTGAATTCTCTCTGCCTATCCTGTGTCTGGTCTGTTAACAAATTTTGTTGGCTTTAACTTCAAAATATAGCTAGAATCTGACCACTTCTTAACATTTCTATTGTCACTAACTTAATGCAAATCACTATTATCTGTTACCTATGCTATTGTAATATCCTCTTAATCCCCTGCTTACATCTCTCTGCTTAAAACTCTCTATATTATATACTACAACACTTAGAATAATAAACAGAATCTATACTATAATAGGTCTTACTTTATCTGGACTATGACAATTTAATGCACATTTATTCGATAAAACTATAATAAACCTTGTTAACTTTTTTTTTTAATTTAGCATGTCTAACATGTATTTGGCCATTAAAAAACTTCTTACTCAAAGAATACTGATTAACTTATCACAGAATTATAGTTCTGCGTAATCCAATTTGGAAAACACTGAGCTAGACATTTAAGTTGTACTAAAATGTGAATATATTATCCTTTCCTCGGGTAAATTGGCTCTGACAATCTGATTTTCTACTATTTGGTTACTGTATTATTTAACAGAAAATGTCTGAATTAGAGAAATTCAACAACAGCCTAAATATTCATTTTTCCAACTAAAATATTGTTAATAAATTAAGATTTGGGAGAAGTTCAAGATGGTGGTGGCATAGAAGAATGTTGAACTCGCCCCTTCCCATGAGCATACTGAGATATACACCGATACAAAGAGCAATTACTCCTGAGAGACAACTGAGGGCTAATTGAACAGCTTTTGAATAACAAATAAGAAAAAGACACCAAATACAGAAGGCTCTGAAATTGTGGAAGGTCTGTGGAATCTACAGGAACTTTTCAAAATCTAAGGTGCTGCTGAGAATCATTGTTTACTCCTCCCCCCTCCCACCACTTCAATTGGGCAGGAGCTCTATTCAGGTGCTTTGGTCTGCCTGCAAGATCATCACACTAAGTTCCCAACCACACTGGCCAGGCCCCATTTCTACTCCTAACAAAGGGAGCAAGCAGGGTAAACAAAAATTTACCATACACACCAGTCCTTACTTCCTGGAGCTGCTCCAGACTGGCAAGCCAGCTCCTCAAGCAATGGAAGTACCTATCCAGACCCAATGGCCTGACAAATCTATCTGGTACCCACAGTCTACTCAGAGGTTGCTTCTACGCAAGACTACTTTCTGTACAAAAAACAAGAAAGAGACCATAAAGAAAAGTCTGCAGAGCCACAGGAACACTCTGGGAACTGTAGGAATTATCTGCTGTCTGCTGTGCTGGTAAACATCATTGCATAAATATCCCTGCCACCTCAATAGGGTGGGAAGAAGCTCTATCCAGGTATTCTGGCCTACCTGCAAAGTTGCCACAGTATGTTCACAGACACATTTCCCATTTAAACTCTGAACAAAGGGAGCAAGCAAGGTCAGCAAGGCATTAATACATGCACCTGGGCTCCCTGCTTGGAGATTCTCCAGCTCAGAAGGCCAGTATCCCAGATACCATAGGTACCTACTCAGCTCTAATCAGCCTACCAAAATCATCTAGCGCATACAGCCTACACAGAGGTGCTTCTACATAAGGCCACATTTTCAAAACTGAGAGAGATAACGAATTTGTCTAATTTATGTAAACAAATATAGAAAGTCAAAAAATCAAAATATGTAAGAATATCTTTTAAATGAAAAAACAAGACCGGAGGTGGGGGAACTAATGAAATAGAGATAAGTAATTTGCCTGATAAAGAATTCAAAAGAAATAATCATAAGGATGTTCATTAAAGTTGAGTATATAATAGATATTAGGGAAAACTTCAAAAAAGAGTTAGAAAGTATAATAAAAACAAGCATTGTTGAAAAATACAATAATTAAAATTATATATATGAATATATATATTCCTTCTAATATATATACATAGATGTGTGTGTGTGTGTGTGTGTGTGTGTGTGTGTGTGTGTGTATGAAGGAATTGACAACCGATTAGCTAATACAGAAGAATGTGTCTGTAACCTGGAAGGCAGACTAGTGAAAATTAATCAGAACAACTGAAATAAAAAAGAATTTAAAAAATAAGAATAGCTTAAGGTACCTCTGTGACAACATCAAGCACACAAACATTCACATCATAGTGATCCCACAAGGAAAAAAGAGAGAAAGGAACAGAAACTGTATTTGAAGAAATAATGACTGAAAACTTTCTTAACTTGGGAAAAGAAACAGACATCCAAGTCTAGGTAGCACAGAGAGTTCCAAACAAGAGGAACCCAAAGAAACCTACACAAAGACATATCGTAATTAAAATGGCAAGAGTTGAAGATAGAGACAATTTCGAAGAAAGCAAGATGAAAACAACTAGTTACATACAAAAGGAACCCCATAAGGCTATCAGCTGATTTCTCAGCAGAAACTTTACAGACCAGAAGGGAGTGGCATGATGCCTTTAAAGTGCTGAAATAAAGGAACCTACAACCTAGAATAATTTACACAGCAAGTTATCATTCACAATTGAAAGAGCGATAAGGAGTTTCACAGACAAGCAAAAATTAAAGATTATCATCATTAAATGAGCTTTACCAGAAAAAATTATCTCCATTTAGAATTCCAAACATTGTTAAATTTTCTGATTTTTAAAGGGCAAAAAAATACACAAAATAGTAGTAATAATAATTAATAATAATAATAATAATAATAATAATAAAGTTTCAATGATTGATCTATAATGCCAAGCATAAATGTGTCTCAGGGAATTAAAAACCCAACTTCACCTCAATTTCTAAGTATGTTGCTATGCCCATGTTACATAGAATTCACCTGAAAATTCATCTTAAACATACATATTTTTTTTTCATTTTTAGAAACTAAAGTTACATGTTCAAGATTTTTAATCATTCAGTCATCATTCATTAACTTGAAGAAACTGTGATATCTTACAATAATAGGAAGGCAAAATGATAGAGTTAGTATTGCTTTCAATGGGTGTCGGGGAGATCTAAGTTTTAGATCTAGCTTTGTCAATCACTAACTGTAAAAGTTGAATAAGTCAATTCTTCTCTCAAGTTCTCAGTTTCTGTATTTGATAAAGAAATTTGAGATGTAGGGTTGATCTTCAAGTCACATTTCCTCTGATTGTTAAGGATTCTAGCTAAAAGAATTAGAAATTCTCATGTTCAAGATTATAAGACAGAGAATTTCCAAAATTTAAAGTTTCTCAAAGGAGCAATAATAACAACAAAAATCCCTTTGACAGTCTAGCAAATTTCACTGGGCTCCATATGGTAATCTTCTTTGATTTTTACTTGGACATTAGTTTTACTTTTGTTATATCTTTTATATTTTATTTTTTAAGTCCAGTCATAATGATATTGTTAATCCTAATTCAATGTTATCACATACCATAGGTGACAGTTTTATTATTTCACCAATTATGGATCAATGTGCAGTCGATCGGGCTGGGACATCTGCCTCCATGCTGATCTCCAGAGGTGATTTAAATGTTCAGACTGATGAAGCAGGTAGCCTCTTCCTACTTTACTGCCCAGAGTACATAACCTCTCAAAGCTTTCACTATACGAAGGGGATAACAACTCTGATAGAGGAGAGTCATTCTCTAGTCAGAAGTAGTGAAATACAATTAGGACTTATTTTCTTGTTCTAAATTCTACATAAGCTCTTGAGTTCAAATACCCATGACTGCTATTTATTCTGCATTCAATCACTCACTCTCTGCACAGCCTGAGGTTATACTAGAGAGTAAATGAAAAAAAAAAAAAAAAAAGAGAAAAAAGGGCTTTCCAGAAATATAGAAAAATACATTTATTGAGCCTCACCTATCTTTCGATAGTGAATTAGTTATATAACTAAAAACCACATTAAACTAAATTACTTCTGAAGGAAAATGAGGTTTAGTTTAGATATACACTGTGTTAACTTGCAGCTATCAAATTAAATATTTGGTCAAAGTTTCATCTAAATGTCAGATTGATTTTACCATTGTTATGTCAATTCAGCCAGAAATCAAACTAATGTGTGCCTATACACACAGCTTGAATCAAATCATCAAATAATTTAAAAAAATAAGTAAGCATGCTACATTTTCAATGACTTGATTAGTTATTTGACTACACTAATGAAATTAACTTAGCTTTTTGAAATCATATATTGGAAGTTGATCAGACCTCTATGATAGATTCATGTGGGAGTTGCCAAGCAGCTTGTAAATATGTAACTAGTTCTATGTGCTATAGAATTCAATCCACATGAGTGACATTAATTTTCATCAGTATTTCTAAATAAATGTGGTTTCTTCAATGTTAAGGAGCATAGCAAAGGTATATGTTTACTAAATGGAGAGGATAAAAATATTCTTGGTGACCTACAGCAATTCATTATATTTTAAGAAGATATGTAAGAGAAAATTTTTATAGCCTAGGGTTAGGCAAAGATTCTTAAACACAACATCAAAAGCAGAATTCCATAAAAGAAAAAAGTCAATAGGACTTAATAAAAAAGTGTTTTTTTCAATACAAGACACTATTAAGAGAATAATAATAACAACAACAACAAAACACAGACTGGGAAAATATATTAACAAACTTATATTTAACAAAGTACTTGTATCCAGAATATGTAAAGAACACTCAAACCTCAACAATAAGGAAACGAAATACCCAATTTATAAAAGGGTGAGATGGGTATGCTCAGATACTTTACCAAGGAGAAAATAAAACTCATAAATAATCACATTAAAATATTTTGAGATAATTAAGGAATTGAAAATTAAAACCACAATGAGACACCAACAACTAATGTAATATTATATGTCAACTTTAATTTTCTAAAGTTAAAAAAAAACACAACCACAATGAGATACCTATATATATCTATTAGAATGGCTACAGACAAAACAACTGACAATATCAAGTGCTGTAAAGGATGCAGAAAAAATTAGTATTCTTATATATCACTGAAGGAAATGCAAAGTAGTAAGCCACTCTGGGAAGCAATTTAGACACTTTTTATAACCTTAAATACACACTTTCATACAACTCTGCAATTATACTCAGAGGTATATACTCAGGTGATGTAAAAACTTATGTTCACTTGAATATACACAAATAATTATAGCAGCTCTATTCATAATTGCTAGGAAATGTTAAAAAGAAAAAATATTCCTCTTTTTCATGCGTCCCCCCAGTTAAGAAGTATAAATTGGTAGTTAAAAAATGGAGATGTAAAATAAAGCATAAGAAATATAGTCAATAGTATTATAATAACTATGTATGGTGTCAATTGGGTACTAGATTTATCAAGGTGATCATTTTGTAGATTATATAGATGTCTAATCACCTTTTTGTACACCTAAAACTAATATAAAATTGTATGTCAATGGCAACTGAAAAATTTAAAAAATTTAAAAAGACTACCTTCTAGGGAAAAATGTTCTTTAACTGGTGAATAGAAAAAAAAATGTATAATGTATACATGGAAAATGCTACTCAACAATAAAATAAATGAAATATATATGCCCATAACATGAATAAATCACAAATGCATTATACTGAGTGAAAGAAGCTGTAATCAAAAGAATATATACTGTATGATTCCATTTATATGAGCAGCAAAGGCAAAATTATAGCAATGAAGAACAGATGAGTACTTGCCAAAGGTTGTGAAAAGAGAGAGGGTTGACTGTAAAAGGCAGTATGTGAGACTTTTGTTATGGTTAGAGAAATTTTGATGTATATAGTTGCTTATACAACTGTATTAATTTGTGAGAATTCATAGAACTAAAAAGCAAAAGGGATAAATTTTACTTCATGTTATATATAAATCATTTCAAAAAAGACTTTGAAAAGTATGGTGCTACAGAGTGTAAACTTTCACAGGTGAATTACTTGCAAGTTATATATATATTTTTTTGCCATCATGGACATTTAATGACATAGTAGCTATGAGGAGTGGATGGGAACCAGTATCTGAGTTTTAAGTCTTTCTTTGTTACTGTATATCCTTAGGAAAAACATTACATAATAATTATGTTCCTTAATTTTTCTCATATGTAAAGTGGGAGTAAGAATGATTTCCCTCCTTGCCTCATAGGCTTGCTTTGAGAAATAAATTAGTTAATGGATTTAAAAGTGTTTAGAAAACTATAAACATCAACATTTTATAAAGTGAGTAATTTTTACTAGAGTACCTGGCATTAGGTACGTATGTCATAAATGATTATTGAATTAAAGGGGATGCAACCTTAATCAGCTTTTTCTCTTACTGAATCCCATTGTTTAATTAAAGGTCTGTGTTTTTCTGCTATATAGCATAAACACAGAAGGCTTACTCAGTGCTAAAAAATAAATTCATGGCTGGAGATATATACATGAATTAAGCACACACTCTGCTCTCAAAGAACTCAGTCTAGTTAAAGCAGAAACTATAATAATTAAAACCAATATTTGTCAAGCACTTTTTCTCAATCAGGAAGTTTTTTTTTTTAAATATGTGTATTAGTTAATTCAATCATACTAATGACACTTTATATTTTCATTACAATTTTAGAGATAAGAACATAGAGACAGAAGTTACTTAACAAAGATTTTAATTTAGAAATGTTAAAACTGGAAATTTAACTCAAACATTCTGCTTCCATAGCCTGTATTTTAGACTGCCTCCATACACACACTGTCAAGCAAATTTATTCCTAAATACCTTTTCTGAGTTGGAGCTGAATAAGACCCAATAAAAGAAATAAAATCTGAGCTTAACTAAAAGAGCCAGACAGGCATTAAATAAATAGAGAGAAGGGAAAAATTAGCCCAGGTGCCAAAAAATCAAATTTGGTGTGGATCTGACTAACAAGTATGTTTTGAGACACAAAGTGCTCTTTAATCAGATGTGGTTGCATTTTAAAGTTATACTAACTTCCTATCTTACATAAGACAGTATAATATAGTGATTAATGATGGGCACTGTATTTTGAGTTTGCATTGAAGAGTTAAAAGTAATCCTTTGAAAATAGTTGTACCTCCTTACATATTTCTTTTCTCAACCACAAAATAAAGACACTAAAGCACTTACATCATAAAGTTAAGAAAGATAATAAATGTAAATAACTGAATATAATGTCTGATGCAAAAGAAATCTCAATAAATTTCAATAATGATGATGATTATAATGCCTTTGTTATCATGTAACTGCATTACATAATATATTTCCAAACTTTCCTGTAACTGCATTACATAATATATTTCCAAACTTTCCAATACTTGCTTCTTCCAAACTTGGTGGTTTGGAGACATTTTATTGCCAGATTGAGAAAACAAGACTCCCTGGGTAATCCTAAAACTCATTAAGCCAATAGTTTGCTTTTGTAGTTTTTCTTTTTAGCTTCTTTTTATTAAGTTTATTGGGGTAACATTGGTTAATACAATTATATAATTTTCAGGTGTACATTATCATTTGACATCTATATATTCTATTGTGCGTTTACCACCAAAAGTCCAGTTTCTTTCAGCTACCATATATATGATCCCTTTACCCGCTTCATCCTCCACCTATCCCCTATATTTGACTCCCTTTACCCCATCTACCTCCTCCCTCCTCCCTCATCCCACTAGTAACCACTACTCTATAGTTTTCTGGTAATCATTCATCTATAGTCCATGTTCATGAGTCTCTGTTTGTTTGTCCTGCTCATTTGTTGTTTTTAGGTTTATATCTCACATGTAAGTGATATCATGTGATTTTCAACTTTTTCTGTCTCGCTTATTTCACTTATGATTATCTTGAGGTTTATCCATGTTGTTGCAAGTGGAAGTATTTCATCTTTTCTTATGGCTGAGTAATATTACATTGTATATATGTACCACAGCTTCTTTAGCTAATCATCAATTGTAGAACATTTCATTTGCTTCCATCTCCTGGCCACTGTGAAAAATGTTACAATGAACATCGGTGTGCAAATATATTTTTGGTTATGGGTTTTCAAGTCTTTTGGATAAATATCCAGGAGAGGGATTGCTAGATCATATGGTGGATCCATTTTTAGTTTCTTAAGGAACCTCCGTACTGTTTTCCATAGTGGCTGTACCAACTTGCTGTCCCACCATCACTGTGTAAGGGTTCTTTTTTCTCTGCATCCTCTCCAAAATCTGTTTATTATGTTTCCTGTTTATTATGGCAATTTTAAAGGTATGAGATGGTATCTTATTGTAGTTTTAATTTGCATTTCCCTAATAGCTAGCAATGTTGAGCATCTTTTCGTATGTTTGTAGGCCATTTGTATGTCCTTTAGGGAGAAGTGTCTGTTCAGGTCCTCTGCTCATTTTATGACTGAATCAGTTGATTTGTTGCCATCGTTGTTGTTGTTATTGAATTGTATGAGTTCTTTGTCTATTTTGGATATTAGGGCCTTATCGGAGGTGTTGCTTACAAATATATTTTCCCATTCGGATGGTTGTCTCTTTACCTTGTTGAAGATTTATTTTGCTGAGCAGAAGCATTTTAGTTTGATGTAGTCCCATTCATTTACTTTAGCTTTTACTTCCCTTGCCTTTGAGGACAAATTCATAAAATCCTCTTTAAGTCCAAAGTCTTTGAGTTTAGTTCCTATGTTTTCTTCTATATATTTTATTGTTTCCGGTCTTATATTTCGGTGCTTAATCCATTTTGAGTTCATTTTGGTGTGTGGTGATAGACAACAGCCTAGTTTCATTCTTTTGCAGGTAGCTTTCCAGTTTTCCCAGCTCTGTTTATTGAAACTTGTATTTCTCCATTGTATGTTTTTGGCTTTTTTGTCGAAAATTATTTGCCCATATAAATATGGGTTTACATCTAGACTCTCGATTCTGTTTCCACTGGTCTGTGTGTCTATTTTTGCTACCAATACCATGCTGTTTTGATTATTGTCACTTTGTAATATAATATGAAGTCAGGCAGAGTGATGCCTCCAAATTTGTTTTTCTTTTTTTTTTTTTTTTCCTCAGGATGGCTTTGGCAATTCAGGGTCTTTTGCGCTTCCATACAAAACTGATAATTTTTTGTTCTATTTCTTTAAAAAAAATGCCAATGGGATTTTGATGGGGATTGCATTAAATCTGTATAATGCTTTAGATAATATGAGCATTTTATCTATGTTGCTTTTTCCAATCCAAGAACAAGGAACATCTTTCCATTTCTTTGTATCTATTTCAATTTCTTTTAATGGAGTCTTGTAGATTTCATTATATAGGTCCTTCACTTGTTTTGTTACATTTATTCCTAGGTATTTTTTTCTTTTTGTTGCAATTACAAATGGAAATATTTTTCCCACTTCTTTTTCTGATGCTTCATTATTAGAGTATAGGAAAGCTATAGACTTTTGAACGTTGATTTTGTATCCAGAGACTTTACTGTATTTGTTTATTGTTTCTAGTAGTGTTCTTATGGAGTCTTTAGGGTTTTCTATATAGAGAATCATGTCATCTGCAAATGGCGATAGTTTTGCTTCTTTATTTCCTATTTAGATGCCTTTTATATCTTTCTCTTGCCTGATTGCAGTGGTTAAGACTTCCAGTGTTATATTGAATGACACTGGCAATAGAGAACAGCCTTGCCTTGCTCCTGTTCTTAGAGGGAAGGTTTTAATTTTTCACCATTGAGTATAATGTTGACTGAGGGTTTGTCATAGATAGACTTTATTATGTTAATGTGCTTTCCTTCTATATCATTTTTGTTAAGTGTTTTGATCATAAATGGGTGCTTTATTTTGTTGAAGGCTTTTTCTGCATCTATTGATATGATCATGTGATTCTTATTTTTTAATTTGTTTATGTGGTGTATCACATTAATTGATTTGTGTATGTTGAACCATCCCTGTGACTTTGGGATGAAGCCCAGTTCATCATGGTGTATAATCTTTTCAATATGTTGCTATATTTGGTTCGCTAGTATCTAATTTAGGATTTTTGCATCAGTGCTCATGAGAGATATTAGTCTGTAGTTTTCTTTTTTTTCTGTTATCTTTACCAGGTTTTGGTATAGGGTAAAATTGGCCTCATAAAATTAGTTGAGAATTATTGCCTCCTCTTCAATTTTTTGGAAGAGTTTGAGGAGAATAGCTATTATATCTTTGAATATTTGATAGAATCCACTTGTGAAGCCATCTGGTCTTGTACTTTTACTTTTGGGAGGTTTTTGATGGTTGTTTCAATTTCCATACTGCTGATAGGTCTATCAAGTATTTCCAGATCTTCTTGATTCAGTCTAGGAAGGTTGTACTTTTCTAAGTATTTGTTCATTTCTCCTAGGTTATTAAATTTGTTATTATATACTTTTTCACAGTATTCTTGCATGATCCTTTGTATATCTGTGCAGTCTGTCATAATTTTTCCTCTTTCATTCCTGATTTAGTTTATTTGTGTCCTTTCTCTTTTTCCTTTAGTGAGTCTCACCAGGGGTTTGTCAATTTTATTAACCTTCTCAAAGAACCAGCTCTTTGTTGCATTTATTTTTTCTATAGATTTTTTGTTTTGTTTTGTTTTGTTTTCAACTTCACTTATTTCTGCTCTAATTTTGATTATTTCTTTCCATCTGCTGACTTTAGGCTTCATTTAGTCTTTCTTTCAAGTTTTTAAAGATGAAGTGTTAGGTTGTTCATTTGGGCTTGTTCTTGTTTTTGGAGATAGGAGTGTAATGATATGAACTTTCCTCTTATGACTGCTTTTGCCATGTTCCAAAAGTTTTGATATGTTCTACTATCATTATCATTCATTTCTATGTATCTCTTCATCTCACTTTTTATTTCTTCTCTGACCCAGTTATTCTTCAGTAGCATGTTGTTTAATCTCCATGTATTTGTGGTTCTTCCTGATTTCTTTCTGCAGTTGATCTTTAGTTTCAAAGGATTATGATCAGAGAATATGGATAGAATGATTTCAACCCTCTTATATTTGTTGGGGCTATCTTTGTGTCACAGTATGTGGTCGATTCTTGAGAATGTTCCATGTGCACTAGAGAAGAATATATAAGCAGATATTTTGGGATGGAAGGTTCTGTCAATATCAATTATGTCCAGTTGTTCTAATGCATCATTTAAGAATGTTATTTACTTATTGATTTTCTGTTTGGATGATTTTTCCATATCCAACTGTTGGGTATTTTAGTCTCTGACTACAATATTGTTTTCATCTGTTTCTCCCTTTAATTCTGTTAGTAATTGCTTTATATATTTTGGGACTCCCTGATTTGGAACATAGATATTAATAAGTGTTATGTCCTCTTGGTGCATGATTCCCTGTATCATTATGAAGTGTCCCTCAGTACCTGTCTTTACCTTTTTTTATTTTGAAGACTATTTTGTCTGATATTAGTACTTCTACTCCCCCATTTCTCTGAATGCCATTTGCTTGAAACATTATTTTCCACCCTTTTACTTTGAGACTATATTTGTCTTTGGATCTGAGATGTGTCTCCCGAAGGCATCATATTGTTGGGCATTGTTTTTGAGAAATCCTGCAACTCTGTGGCTTTTTATTGGTGAGTTTATTCCACTTACATTTAGGATGATTATCAAAATATGAGGTCTTTTTATAGCCATTTTATCTTTTGCTTTTGCTGAACATTTTTTACTACCTTGTTATAACAATTTCCTTGTTATTATTTAAGCTTATAATGCCCTGTTCTTAGTAAGGATTGCACTCCTCTGCTTCTATTTGCCTGATAGTCACGTTACTCCTAATTATGTAATATTTTTGGTCATTTTGTTTTAGATGAGCTTATCCTTTCAGTATTTCTTGTAGTATAGGCTTCATAGTGGAGAATTCCCTCAATTTGTGTATGTCTGAAAAAGTCTTAATTTCTACTTTATGTCTAAAGGAGGGCTTAGGTGGATATATGATTCTAGGCTGGTAGTTCCTTTTACTTAAAAGTTTAAATATTTGATTCCATTCCTTTATGGCTTGTAATGTTTGTGCTGAGAAATCCGAGGATAATCTAATGGGTTTACCTTTATAAGTTACTGTTTGTTTGTTTGTTTTTTCTCCCTGGCTGCCTTGAGAATTCTGTCTTTGTAATTGATTTTCAATAATTTTAATATAATGTGTCTTGATGAAGGCCTTTTGGGGTTGAGATAATTGGGTGTTCTGTTGATTTCTTGAATTCCAAGCTCCAGCTCATTCCTTATATTTGGGAAATTCTCATAAACTATTTGTCTGAAAATGCTCTCTAATCCCTGTTCTTTTTCCTTGCCTTCAATAATGCCCATTATTCTTATGTTTCCTCTCCTGGTGGTATCAGCTAGTTCTTGAATTTCTCTTTCATTATTTTCCATTCTTCGGTTTCTCTGTTCTTCTTTCTGATTTATTTTGAGATTTCTGTCTTCGATATCACTGATCCTTTCCTCCATTTGGTTAACTCTATTTCCCAAGCTTGCTATTACATTTTTCAACTCATGCTGTGTGTTTTTTCTCTATAGAAAACCTATTCTATTCTTTTTGAGGGTTTCAATTTCCTTGCTCTGCTAATCTAGGTTTTTTTTTTTTTTTAATTCCTGAAATTGTTGATATGATTTCTTTCAGAAGTCACTGAATTTTTTCAGTAGTATCATCCTGAATTATCTGTCATTTCTATGTCTGTAAGCTTATTTTCTGGAGAGTTTTCTCTTTCCTTCTGAAATGACTTGTCACCTTGGTTGTTCATGATGTTTAATAGATTATTTCTCCACTTGGGAATTAATGGAAGTGATTTGCTTTTTTTCTAGAAAGAAGATTTATTGTATAAAGGTCTCTCTTTAACCTGCTGCAAAGAAAGTGCTTTTCTTTTGGTTTTCAGTAGGTGGCATCTAAACCTATTTGATCCCTGCTTCATATAAAGACTTAAAATGCCTTTTTAAAAGTTTTTATTTTTTGTATATATTTAATCACACGTGCTATCCTCAGTTTCAGTCCCTGTCAGTGTCAGCAACAAGCTCAGTAGTGTTTACTCAAATTCCCTTGGGGCTCTGTGTTGATCGGTCTCAGAGGGTATAGGGAGAGGGCTTCTCCGGGTTTGGAGTTGGGGGTTGCGAATCAGCCTCTGTTTTGCAACCAGGACCTGGAAAAATCAACTTTTGTTTCTCTGCAGTCCTGTCCACTTCTCTGTCTTCTGCACTGATGACTGGGACCTTCCGCCCAGGGTGGGGAGCTCACAGTAGTCCCAGGTAGGGCTGTTCAGGGAAGTTCCCGCACCTTTACCCCTCCCCCTCCTCCTTCAGGGAGCTCCAGCAGCTGCAAGAGGTATCTTCTTTATTCCTCCCAGTCCACCGCCAGACACCTGGGGTTCTGAATTGTGGTAGCTCTTATGCGTAGATAACATGCTCAGGCGTGCTGTTGTGCAATTTGGGTGTTTTTTTTATTGAGTTTTAGATGTTCAGCTTATTGTTGTTTCAAGGAGAGAAATCTAGAGACATCTCTCACTCCACCATGTTTTGCCAGAATTCTACCAATAGTTTGTTGAAACCGGATACCACCCACAATTCAGCGATAGTGGTTCAAATCATCTTAGTCTAATGGAATCCAACACTTTGGGGGATCTTTTTATTTTTACTACTAATCTTTGGTACTTTGTGTACTTTGGTTTATGTTTTTGGTAATAAGGGAACAAGAATGGGTATGAAAATGTAGTCTGTGAATGGTTTGGGAACTGATTTTGACTGTCATGTCTAAGAATTCAGTATAAGTTTTGTTTTATTTAAATCTTAGTCTTTAAACTTGCTAATTAATATTTAAAATGACAGAGGCCAGAGACTTCCATTTATATCATCATTGGAAAATCTATACTAGAATAACCTTTCTAATTAGAATAACGAAAGCAATTGAATATATATATATATATATATATATATATATATATATATATATAAAGTTACTTGTTCAAAATTGAGAGAAAAGAAGGCAGCCATATCTTGAAAGATCAAGATTCCAAGGACAATAGGAAAATATTGAAAAACATCTGCCATTCTCTACCACTTTTCATTCTTTTCATTTTAGGGCATTTTTTGATTCCTAGAAGATCATGGACTAGAGGCTGAATAGAAAGCAACATCTCAAAACTGTTGACAGTTTAATAAGCCTGAAGAGACAAAAACATTTTTAGGACAATTACAGAAACCAGAACTTGAAGTGCAAGGTTTTGAAAATATTAAGAACTTATTAGATGGGTTTAACAGCAGATTAAACAAAGCATAAGACAGGAGTAGTATCTTGGAAGGTAGATCACTACACTAGGGTTAGTATAAATATTAAAACACAAAGAGAAAAAAAATACACAAAACCCTCCAAAAATGTTAGCGTTAGATGAGACATTGTATACAAAAAGTAACATATATATATAATTGGAGTTCAGGCAGGAAAACAACAACAATGGAGTTGAAATAATATTGAAATTACATTTCTAGTCACATATATAAATGAGGAATTCAAAACTAAAAAAATAGATCAAGCTGCAAAATCAAGAAGCACTGTGAATATCAGTCGAGGGAAATACAAAAAGCATACCTAAGCACATCTGATTAAACTGATAAAAACCAAATACAATGAGAAAATGTTGAAAATAGAATAATACTTTTGAATAAGAACGAACAACAAGACATTTCAAATAAAACTGTGGAAATCAGATGTAGAATAAAATCTTTAAGTAGCTAAAAAGATGCTACCAAGAATTCTATATCCAGTAGAATTTTTTAAATGAAGTTAAAACAAAGACATTTTAAGACAAAAGTAACATTAACATACTCTGTTTCACACAAAACTATAGCACATAAAACATTAAAGTTCCTCAAGTCTAAAAAAATTGATCATGGATTGAAATATGGAATATTAGGAAAGAGTGAAGAATATCAAAAGTATAAATAAATAATCAAATGTAAATTGAGCATAATGGTGGCATATGATCTTCCTCCCTCACCCCCATTTTTAAAACAACTAATTAGGCATCCATTCATAAACAAAGTTGCATCTTAGAGAGTTGTGAGATTCAGCACCACCTGTGCATCCAGAAATAGGCAGACAGGCCTCAGTAAGGGCCACAGAATAAGTAGGAGTCAGTAAACCTGCCTCGACACTTCTCTGACAACAGGAAAAACCTGGTGAATGCTGACTTGGGCAGACATTCACAGGTTAGAGAGACTTTGAAGAAATTTAGCCTTGCTGAGGAGAAATTTCAGTGTTCTATTGGAGCAACAAATAAATACAAGTGTGGATACATTAGACATAGTAAGAGGAACTTTGCTAATGCTGCCCTTCACTAAAGGTGACACAAAGCAGGGCTGAAGTAAGCAGCAGAGACCTCTCCACAGGGGACAAGGTGAGCAGTGAGAGAGTACCAAGCTATTCAAGCTGTGTAGTACACTGCTGAAGAAATCCATTTTACTCCAGCAGTACCTAAGTACTGACTAAGAGAAAAGAAGATATTGGAGAAAATGCAGATAAGAATAACAAAGGGCTTTGAAAGGATATCTTTAAGAATCATGGTATCAACTTAAAATAGGCTGTTTTACTTGTATGATAGTTCATGTAAGCCTAATGGTAACCACAAAGCAAAAACCTAGCTAAAGGGGGCAACTAGCATACCACTATGGAAAATAACTAATATACAAAAGTAGGCAGTAACAGAAGAAAAAATAACACTAGAACTACAAAACAGCCAAGAAAGCAATTAATAAAATGGCATTACTAAGTCCTTACATATTAATAATTACTCTAAATGCAATGTTTTGAATTTACCAATCAAAAGGCATAGAGTGGCTAAATGGTTGAAGAAAAAATGAACCATAATCTGCCCACAACAGTCACTTCAAAGTTACACAGAAAAGAGACTCACTTCATATTTAAGCATACTCATAAGCTCAAAGTGAAAGGATGAAAAAGACATTTTATTCAAGTGAAAACCAAAAGAAAAAGGGGGTAGCTATACTTATATCATACAGAATAGACTTTAAGCAAAGAAGGTAATGAGATACAAATATCATCATATAATGATAAAGTGTTAATTCATCCGAAAGTATAATATATATATATATATATATATATATATATATATATATATATACATATGTGTATATATATCCATCTATATACATACACACACATTCAACATGGGAGCACCTCAAAATATTAAGCAAATTCTAACTGCAGACTAATTAAGCTAGAAATCAATAATAAGAAATTAGAACATACCCATATCACTGCAAATGAATAAATACATTTCTAAATAATCCATAAGTTGAATAATAAATTACATTGAAAATTAGAAAATATTTTGAGCTGATAGGAACTAAGAAATCTATAGCAAAACTGATAAAATAAAATATAAATAAAAATAACAATAATAGTGCCAATAATAACACCTAAAACATCAGTTAATGTTACCTAACATGTTAAGCATTTAATATATACTAGGCTCTGTACTAAAATCTTTATACACATTATATCAGCGGTTCTCAGCACTGGCTACCCATTGGGATTCACATAGTGAGCTTTTATAAAGTGTAGTTCAGACTACATCTAGATTAATTAAATAAAGTTTCTGCAAGTGTGTAAAAGTCATTGACATTTTTGTAAAAGGTCTTTAGGTCACACAATTAGATAAGATAATTAGTCAATCATTTCTTCCCACAACTATTGGAAAATGCTGTAGCCACATTGTATTGGAATGTGGTCTGCCCTACTACTGAGTCACACTGGAGTTGCCTGAGTTGACACTTAAAACTTCTCTGGAGTTTAGAATAAAAGCCAGAATTTTAGTCAAATCAAGCCATACCACATACTTAACCCACCTCTTACCAATCCCTCTTCTGCGTACATTTTTGCTAGAATGAAAATTTCCACTATTCAATGAAAACTTTCCTGGCCATGTCCCTGTGTATGACTACACAATTCCTTATTTGCAATATGCAGTGTTAAGACTTCTGTGATATGATCTTGAGGGCAGAGACTGCATGTTATTTGCTTCAGTATCTCCAAAAGTTAGCTCAGTGATTGCCACATAGAATGCGTTTAATAATGAAGAATAAATGAATGAATGAATGAATGAATGAATTAAAGAAGTAGATGGATTGGTAGAGACTTTCTCCTACAATTATTAATGTAATTATTTCTCCTTCAGTCTGGAGGCTTCCAACATATTATCCTCTTCATCCTTGATAAAAGCTAAATAAGTCAGCCCCACAATTTTTCTCAAGTTCAGAGCAAAGGGAAATTGTGTTGAAGGGTAAAGTTGTCCTCCTCAATATAGATCTCAAAGTTAGAAATGTTCTCCAAAGTCCTTCATTTGGCTGCTGGTTTCCTACAATGGTTAACATTTATTTGTTACTTAGTATTTGCCAGATTATTTTATCTGAATTCAGCCTTACAACAAACCCACAAGGTAGATACTATTACTATTCTTATTTTACAGATGAGAAAAACTGAGTTTAAAGAGGTTAAATTATTTATACAACATTACCTAAGGATAGATCCAGATTCATTTCCATTTAAGCCTGAGTATAAGATGTAACTATTAGGCTACATTGTTTCCCAAATAATGATAATAATAGCTAAACCTAACATATCCTGATCACTCATTTGCCAGGCACTCTAAAAAGTACTTTACATACATGATTTTATTCAATTCTCATAAACAAATGTGAAGGTTAAGTACTATTATTATTCTCAGTTTTAACTAATGAAAAAAAAAAAAACTGAGTGATATCTTTTGAACAATGCTTGGCCTGTTGTAAGCACTATGAAAGTGTAAACTATTATTTTTTCACCCTTACTCTCACCCTTTTCCCCTTTGATAACCATCAGCTTGTTCTCTACATCTATGGGTCTATTTCTATTTTGTGTTGTTTTTTCACTTGCTTTTTTTTAGATTCCACATAAAAGTGAAATTAAGTAGTTTTTTTGTTTTTCTCTGTCTGACTTATTTCACTTAGCGTGGTAGCCTCTTGGTCCGCTCATGTTATTGCAAATGTCAAGATTTCATTCTTTTTTATTACTGAGTAATATCCCATTGTATACATACCATGGCTTCTTTGTCCATTCATCTATTGATAGACACTTATGTTGCTTCCATATCTTGTCTATTGTTAATAATGTTACAGTAAACATAAAGGTACATATATGTTTCTGAATTAGTGTTTTGGATTTCTTTGGATAAATATCTAGTAATGTAATGGCTGCACCAATTTCTAATCCCATCTACAGTATATGAAGGTTTCCTTTTCTCCACACCCTCACCAGCCCCTCATATTTGTTGATTTTTCATGATAGACAATCTGACAGGTGTGAGGTGATTACTCATTGTAACTTTGATTTGCATTTCCCTGATGAATAGTGATGTTGAGCATCGTTTCATGTCTATTGATCATCTATTATGTCCTAATTAGAGAAATGTATATTCAGGTCCTCTGCCGATTTTTTAACTGGATTGTTTGTGGATTTTTTTTGTGTGTGTGTGTTAAATTGTATGAATTCCTTATATATTTTGGATATTAACCCCTTATCAGATGTATTATTTTCAGTATCTTCTCCCATTTATTAGATTGTCTTTTTATTTTGTTGATGGTTTCCTTCACTGCCCCAAAATATTTTAATTGGATGTAATCCCAGTTGTTTACTTTTTGTTGTACTTTCCCAAGGAGATATATCCAAGAAGATATTGCTAAGTCTAATGCCAAAGACTTTACTTCCTATGGAAAAAAAAAACTGAGTTTTAAAGTGATTAAATAACCTATCCAAATTAATTAATACCACTTCTGCATCCTTCTCTCATTTCATTCATCCCCTCTTTAACCTCGAGTTACAGTGGCCTTCTTTTAAATTCACCAGAAAACTAACTCCTTTTTTTATCTTAGGACATCACACACATTTCTCTATACCTGCAATGTTTTCCCTGCCTACTCTGCTTAAATTACTCATACTTATTTTTTCAAGTATCATCTTAAAAATTATTTTCTCAGAAAGAACTTTTCTTAACCCAACCTTCAGGTCTAATTCATCACCACTATTTTACCCTCTCATAATCATTTGTACTTTTTATTCAAAAGACTTAAAACAACTTGAATTTTTAAAATTTATATTAAGTCAGCGATCCTGTTAAATGTCTGTCTCCTCTAATAAATAGAAAGTTCCATAAAGGTGGGTACCAGATGTTTCAATTAGTGTCCTTTATTAAGTGCCTGGCACATAGAAGCCAGCCAGAAAATACATGTTGAAGGAATAAATAAAACAAGGCCTTGAACAATAGATTCCTGATTCCCAGATGTGCACTCCCAACCACTGGTTAACTAATACCTCTTGTTAAATTGTATTCTCAGCATATGACTATCTCTCATGACAATGGTTCTTATGAAATATATTTTATTAAGTTAAATAACATTTTTTTAACCTTTTTCCTAGATATCTCATTTTCAAGCAGCAAAGGAAGTCTCTTTATTCTACTTTAGCAAGATTTGGTTAGGGGAATAATCTGTTTTTCTTGTCTGTATCATGTGTGGTTTTGTGGACTTTTATCACTTTTCTTATCAGCAATCATCTTTCCAGATTGAAGAATCCTAGTCTTTTAAATTTGTCTTCTTTGTTTAAGTGCACCCCTCAGATCCTGTTCTCTTGATCCTTTTAGAGTGGTATTTTATTTTAAATGGTCTCAATAAATAAACCAAATAATTACATTGACATTCTAACAGATGGTATCAACAGTGAAATTCTTAGAGAATAGTGAAAAACAAAAACAAAACATAAACAAAAGTACTTTGACCAAAAAAATACATGTTGATTTGTGGAATAAACACACACACACACACACACACACACACACACACACATGTGGGGTGTGTGTGTGTGTGTGTGTGTGTGTGTGTGTGTGTGTGTGTATCCTTGATTAGAGATTCTTTCAGAGCAAAGCTGTGTCAGTTATCAAAATAACATCAGAAATGTGCTTTTTACCCAATTATTAGGTCATACTGTTACACTCCATCATTTTAAGCATTTAATATAGTTTGAAATTTATCAAAAGAACTTTCTATTCTTTCTAAAGTTTATTTATTTATCTGTTCAAAAAGATGCTTAATAATAATTTATAAAAGACATATAGGCATTGCATACTAAGAACAAGAAGATTTAGGTTATCACATTCTAAAAAAAGGGTCTGATTAGTTGAAATTACTGTTTCCTGGTGTTTCAAAGGAAATGTTGAAGCTAAGATGACATTGACAAATTGCTACTATTTATTTAAATGATGTAATGCAATCTGCCATTAGTTCTATAAGCTGTGTTTTTTAAGCAGTTGACTTGACTAACTAATGCAGACAAATTAGTCTCCTGGGCACTAGCTGTATTTTATAAGCAATCAAATATCATAATCTACCATTATGTGATATAAAAACTATACTATTTGAAACATTTTGTTGAATGTGAATGATAAAATTATAACACATACGTCTATGTTAAATTCAGTGACGATCATTTCTATAGATTGCATGTTCAAAATATATTTAAAGTTCAAACCAGAAAGTGAAGCAGTATAATGACTGTCCTAGATACTAATCAAAGTCCTTTTCATTACCTCAAACCAATTTTCCTTTTAGGCTCAAGTTTGAGTTCTTGGTCTCTATTGTGATATATTTTGTCTTCTTAGTTACTATTTTATAAATTAGGTAAATTTAATTTCAAGAAGAAAATTTGTAAGCTAAACAGAGGCTGTGAGTGATAATCATTCTTTATTTATACGAGGTTTATCTAAAATTGAAACAAATGCTATTTCTGTATAGCATGCTGAAGTGACCAAAATCAATCCACACGTTTGTATCTTTTCTTCCTAGATGTCAAAAGGTCAATTACCAAGCAGTAACTTGTCCACTGAAGGGTCAGTTTTACTCAGTTATTATGTTGATCTCAACAATCAGTCCCAGTTATATATGGCTGCTCAGTGATCAATCTACAAATGATTGATAAAATGGTAATGATGAAAGTCTGAAAATCAATTATTTAAAGGCCCAGGTTTCAAAATTCTTTATGTGACTGTGACTCCTATATATACTGTAAGTTTAATAAGGCTGCTAAGGCCTCTATGGAAAAAAACTTATGAGGAAAAAAAATCTCTTTATTAGTAGTGAAGAAAAAGAAAATTTATTGCTTATACAAATCCAGCAATATGAATCAACATGTTATTTCAAAATGTTTTTGTTCTTGACAGTTAGATTATTTTTGCAGAAAATCATGTGATTATTGATAAATGTGAATATTCTTTCTTTATTTTAACAGGAATTATTATATGTTGTTATAATTGCTTCTATTAAAATAAGACCTAATTGTATTTTTCTGTGGGCTTGAATGCAATAAGATTTTATTCCTTCTACTCCTCCATGATTATTCAAATTTGTTTTAACTTGTAATTGATAACAAACAGTTATTAAACATGAATTGTGTGCAAATAACTGTATTAGAAGTGGTAAAGAGAGGAAAACTTCCCAATGTTTACCCAGCAAAAATTTACAAATATATAGGAGGTGGAAAGTGTACCTATGTTTATGTGCAACTTTAATGTATGGCTATATTAAAATATCTTAAACAAATAGCCAATATATTTTAGTATTAATTGTTGATAGCTTACTATATACCAACCACATTGTTAAACTTTTTACAGTTATTCCCTCATTTTATCCTCACAATTACCTTGCAAATCAGATTCTAATTTTAAGAAAGCAAGACATAGAAAAGTTATATCCAAGTCTTAATTATGCACTGTGATTATAGAAACAAAGGAGGAATGAGATATCATTCAAGTATCTAAGTTATTTTTCAGTTTTTAGAAGACCCTTTAAAAAACAGTTTGATATCTCTGAAAGAGAATATGGTGAAGATGCGCATTAAAAATGATTTTTGAAAATTTCTTAAACCAATAAGTTTATAGTTTGTAGAATGTCAAGTATAAGTAAAATATAGTGGCTAAGATGTGGGCCCTGGAATCAAAATCCTGCCATTAGCTTTGTGACACTGGCAAGTTACTTAACTTTTCTGTGCATCATTTGACTCACCTATAAATGGAACTTATAACTGTACCTTCTATATGCGGTCTTTTTAGAATTAAATAAGGTAATTCATATGAAATGATTAGAATAGAGCCTGTAACACCATAAGAAATTAATATATTGCTTTATTATTATCAATAATGGTAAGCAGCCTGAAGAGGATGGCATAATAATATACTAAACATCAAAAACCTACTTTCTTTTGTACTCCATCTAGTGCATAGCACAGAGCTGACATATCCCACATTGATCTCTTTTCCCTTTGAACTTATTTTATTTTGGTTTTCCATATAAAATACACTGTAAATACTTAACTTTTTCCATGGTTAACCCATTTAAAAATGTACTATCTTCTCTGAACTCCTACTCCAAGAATTAAGTGGGTCATTCCTTTTCCTACTTAGAAAAAGAAAGTGCAGCTCACTGCCAGCATTCATTTAATACCACAGGTAGGAATACTATGTTTTCAGTGATCAAGAATTACTATATTTCATAAGTAGAAATAACACTACTATAGACAGAATGTTATAAATAGAATGATATCATTTGTTTCCAAAGACTATTGCTATACTAGAATAATGCGAAAAAAATAATAAAATCGATATATATTTCATGGCAAATTTAGAGCTGTAATCAGCGAGTTATCTCAAGGTAAATGCTGCAGATGCAAGCACTACTGGAGAGTATTCTTGGTGCAAACGGAAAAGGGTTAAGGCTTATTCTATTGTAGTTACTTTTTTTCACTTTGTGCATGGCTTATTACTCCAAAGAGACTTTAAACTCCTTGAAAGTAAAGAACATGTTTTACATAACTATGGAGCCCCTTCAGCACCCAACATCTTATATAGTCACAGTTATTTCTTAAGCAAGCTAGTGTCCAATGGGTAAATTATATGGTGATAATGGTTTATTGGTTGATACTAATAGTAGTATGCATTGAGTACCTACTATATATGTATCAGGCACAATGCTTTATTCATAGGTTACCAATTTTTGAAACAATTCTGATTATAGTCATAAAAATCTAAATGAGGATCATACATAAATAAATTATAATAAATTTAAAAAATAAAATTGTAATATAATCAGGAGAGTTATCTGAAATAATGATATGTTCATATCTTGAAGAATCAGGAATGGAAAGACCCTAGTTGAGATAGATAACTGCTTCCTCTACCAAGTGGATAATTTCACCTATTACTCTCATTTTGTTCTTCTAAACATCTTTGACAGTGTTAATTTAATCACTGTACAATATCTAAGCTCCTACAGCTTTCTGAGTTTTTGTTAACTACCCCATATTACTTACCCAATATTTAAAAGATTACTGCTTCTTCTGTGGTGCATATATATAATGGAATATAACTCAGCCATCAGAAGAGATGAAATTCTGCCATTTGTGAGAATTTGGATGGACCTCGAGATAATCATGCTAAGTGAAATAAGCCAGACATAAAAAGTTTAAAATCACATGATATCACTTATATGTGGAATATAAACCTAAAAGCAACAAAAGAACAGGACAAACAGAGACTCATGGACATGGACTATAGACTAGTGGCTACCAGAGGGTAATGGGTGGGGGGAGGGTGGATGCAGATAGGGTAAAAGGGGTCAAATATTTGGTGACAAAAATAAATCTAACTATGGGAGGTGAATACACAAATTAAATATACATACATATATATATATATATATATATATATATATATATATATATATATATCTCCCTTACCGTTAAAGTGTACAGCTGAAACTTACTGGAATTTGTTAACCAATGTAACCATAAAAAATGAAAAAATAAAATAAAAAATAAAATAAATAAAAACTACTCCAAGTCAAAAAAAATTAGGGCTTCTTAATATTATGTATCCAGCTAAGACTGTCTTTGTAATATTGGTCTTCTATGCACTGTCATTGCTATTGCCAGTTTTTACCTCCAACCCCAAAGAGCCTTCTTCTTCTCCTCAGAGCCTCATCATTTTTTAGTAGCTTTTAACTAATCCTGCTAAGATATTATGTTTGATCTTTAACCAAAATTTTTTATCTTATTTATATAACTCTTTTCATGAACATTTCCCTGTTTATTATAGGGGTGTTTGTATCTTAATAAAGGAATCTGAATGATTTTGAAAGCCTTATACAGCCTAGTCTCCTAAATGGTGACAATGACAGGTCATTTGGAAGAAATTCTTTCGGGGGACATGTATATCAAATTGGAACTTGTAAGCAGCCACTTTTCTGCTGATTTGATTAGTTTTGTTTCACCTCCCCCCTTGTCTAGCATTCCCTTCATTTGATAAGGTTTCCATTCTCTTCACTGCTATTCTCCAATATTGCCTCTAGTCTTGGACACCTTCTTCATTTATGCCCTCTTTATTTTTATTTCTGTTACCAAACACCCTTTCCCATCAACTTATTTTTTGAATATTTCCTCCTATACATTTGCCATGAGTAACACTATTACTCTTATCTCCTGCTTTATTTTAAACAGCAGCCCTTATGATTATACCATAGTTTAACTGTTGAGCTTTATTTTACTGATGTTCT
Organism: Eidolon dupreanum; assembly: GCA_028627145.1. NCBI lineage: Eukaryota > Metazoa > Chordata > Mammalia > Chiroptera > Pteropodidae > Eidolon > Eidolon dupreanum. Next base: position 43,171,299 of record CM053505.1, read on the forward strand.
ATATCCTACATTAAATATTTCCTTTGGTGTTTGTTTCATATACAAGGTCAATCAGTGATGAGGTCTTACTTAGTAAATTAGATAGGTGAGATGTCTTAATGGTAGTGTAAGAATCTGTGAAAATCTATTTTACCATTAAAACAATGAGCACACTGAAAAAACTGTCAAATGAACTGTTTCAGAACTTAGAAAATTAACTGAAGGCTTGGAACAATCCAAGGAGCATATACTCAGGAAAAACTGCCTAATATCAGTAATAACACACTTTCCCCAGCTCCATGGTAGTCTTAAAACCAGCAGTCTCTCTACCATGGTATATGGTTGGCTAAATCAGTAACTGATAAACCAGCTACCTAGCAGCCACCAAAAACAGACAAATAACACTTTTATCTCCTCAAATACCCCATCCTCTGATCATTGTAATTATTTGACCTGTTTGGGATTTCCCTAGGTAAACTCCATTCACAGGTCTCATAAATATTTTATCTGACTTAGAGTTCACTCAGTGAGGAAAGCCATACTCCTAGGAAATATTTGAAAATAATCAGTGGTAATTATGTAACATTGTAGCTGCTAGTGATAGCAATACGAGTTTATTTTATTTTAATTCTTATATACCTATAAAACTGTATCTTATAACAATATAAGTTGGGGCAAACAAAGACGTTCTTTGGAGGTTTCCAAAGCACTGACATAGTTCTGAGAATCTAGAAGGTCATAAACATATGAAGGACTATGCACATGCCCAGGAAAGATCTGAGAAGTCCATAATTTCTCTTCTCTGGTTGACTTTGAGGCCCTGTGCGAACAGGAAGTGATAGTTAAGATAGTGTTGTCTACTCCCTGAGCATCAAAGTTGTGCCCAGCCCATACAAAGTCCTTTAGCAAAAGATAACAGATTTACTGATTCAAGGCAGCCAAAAATTTTCTGAATAGTCATTAGATGACAACTAAACTAATGAAAATATTTCCGTCACCAAAGAAGCAAAAACCAACAATGACATCAATAAAACACCAATTATGGAGATCTCTGGGTGGAGAAAATCTGGTTTCTAAAGTTCCCACATTATATTATTTTAAATGTTCACTTTTCAGAATAACTTTTGAGACACTCAAAGAAATGGGAAAAAACAGTCAATAGAAATTCCCTGAAGAAGACCATATATTGGATATATCATATATAAATTTTCAATCAACTATTATAAACATGTTTAAAAAACTAAAAGGAACCATGTCAAAGATGTAGAGGCAGATATGAAAGGAATAGCTCAACAAATAAAGAATATTACTAAAAAAATAAAATATTTTTTAAAATAGACAGTTCTGGTGTTGAAAAGTACAATAACAAATAAAAATTCTCTATAGGGGATTATTAGCATATGTAGACTGTTATAAAGAAAGAATTAATGAAATTGCAAGTAGGTCAATAGAGATTATCCAATCTGAGGACCAGAAAGAACAAAGAAAGAAGAAAAAAGATCATCAGTGACCTCTGGGGTACAATCAAACATACCAGCACATGTAAAATGGAAGTCCCAGAGGAGAGGAAAGAAAGAAGTAGAAAGAATATTCAAATAAAGCATGGTTGAAAACTAAAATTTTATGAAAGACATTAATCTACACATTCAAGAAATTCAATGACCTCTAAGCAAAAGATATTCAAAGGCAATTCATACCTAGACAGATAATAATCGAATTGTCAACAGCCAAAGACAAATAGGGTCATAAAAGCAACAAGAAAGGTGTCTCATCATATACACATGATTCTCAATAAGAATAACTGTTGATTTCTCATCAGCTATCATGGAGGCATAAAGGCAGTCACTTGACACGACTAAATTTCTGAAAAGAAAAGACTGCCGTCCACAAAATTATCCTTCAACAATGAGAGAAAAACTAAGGCCACCCTAGGTATACAAAACAGAAGACAATAATGCAAGAATAGAACAAAAATGGTCAGATAGACCAAAAAATAAATAGCAAAATAGTGGATGTAATCTTTACCTTATTCACAATTACATAAATGTAAATAGATTAAACACTGCAATTGAAAGGCAGAAATTGCAAGAATGGATTAAATATGTTATTTAATTTTATAGTTTCTACAAGAGACACACTTAAGATTCAAAACCATAAATAGGTTGAAAGTAGTTTTACCATTAAAATAGTAACCAAAACAGCTGGAGTAGCTATAGTCATATCAGACAATATATACAAAACAATATTACTGTAGAAGATATTTTATAATGATAAGAGGTCACACCATCAGGAATACACACAGTTATAAACATATATGCACCAAAATTCATGAACAACAACAAAAAAAGAATTAAAGGGAAGGATAGACAATTCAACAATAATAGCAGGAGACTTTAATACTACACTTTCAATAATAAGTAGTAAAACTAGGTAAAAAATTAGCAAGGGAACAGAAGACTTGGAATAGCAAATTATCTTAAAGTGTTAAATGCTAGATAAAATTCAAGGTTTCATGTGTTCAAATATAAGTTAGATTTGACACACTTTAGGACATTTTCCAGTCTTCTCTTCTGCTGCTCCTCTATAATTGTCTACTGCAGTCAAACTTCACAACTTTCTCCACCCCAAACCAGTCTCTAACTTTTCTACCACAGCATCTGAACCCAGTGCATGCACTGCTTTTTACTCCAAAAATTTCAGTTGAAATAATATGTGCACTTTCAGAACAACTCAAAAGCCCTCTCAGTTAGTGCCTTTTCTAAGTAATAGTGAAATTATTTACCTCAACTAAATAGTTGTGAAATCAAAGGTTTGGCATGAACATTGAATGTAAAATTCTTTGTTATCTTAATTAAACATTTTTTTTTTCTTGAGTCACTTTTGGTTTTTCATATTCTCATCACACCTCCCATACTAAATCATGCACTAAAAATTTGAGATGTGCCCTGCTCATTTCTATATTCTACATAACACTGAACATGGTCTCTTGCGCTTAATATAAAATACCAAATAAAACCTGGTAAAATGAGTGAGTGAATAAATAATTGACTTAATGTGAACATTGTAGATTGGAATAGCAAGAGATTGTAAGAAAATAGAATAGTGTAGTGGCTAGAAAAGTTGGATGGCACAATGACAAAATCTGAAATACAGTTTAATATAGTTTATTTGATTTTAATTCTTATATAACTATAAAACTGTAACTTATAGCAAAATTTCACCTGATATATAAATAAAAATATGTTATAATATTATTAGTAGTAGTATTATCATCTCATCATCATCATTATCAATGATTACTCAATGCCTTAGTATTGTAAAAATGCATTCACATGCTGTGCCTTAATGAATCTTTATTTCATTGTCAAACAGAAGAACATAAAATTTAAGTAGATTTATAAAGAATCAAACCTACATTAACTTGAATGATAACTTTTGAGATGTTTTAAATGAGCACTTAATTAAAATTTAATCATAATATGTTAACTAAATATCCATTATTTACATTAGACCACTTATTGAGTTTAATAAATATATTGAAGATAGAAATCCGATTTCATAAGCTCCCTGCATGAAAAAATAGGCTGTATTGAGAAATCTAATTCATTTATAAGACAATATTAGGTTATGACCTAGGCTAATCCAATCCACTGTATTATATTCACAAGACAAACATCATCCTCTATTTTAGAATTATAAAATGAAACTATTGCATTCTAGCTATTTGATACTTCCATACAGTTCTTGTTTTATTAAGGATTCTAAGAATAACTGAAAACTGAAAACACAAAAGAACTGTGTCCCTACTGCTCCAAAGACAGGGCCCTTTTGCAACAAAGTAAACATCTATAAAATTTGATGATTGAGCTCTTTCTTCCAATTTTTATCCTGTATCCTCAGCTCCATTACCTCCTAAACAAATTTCTACTCAGGTGCTCAGAGTCATTATTTATTTCTTTTCTCTCCAAGCCATATTCATGGTCAGTATCTTCATTTATATTAAGGTTACAAGGAACCGAGAACTAGGTAACTAATATTTGAATGGGAATCCTCTTAAACTAAATGATAAAATGTTTCTGATAGAATTTTTTTAATTTAATTTTATTAATAGTTTCAAGTATACAGTACTTTGCTCAGACATTTATATAGTTTATGAAATGATCCCCCTGATTACTCTTTCTCTCCTATGACTTTACACCTAGCCATTACATTATTGCTGTGTTCTCTATTCCGTGCTCTCCATCTCTGTGACCATATATAAACTACTAATTTGTACTTTTTTAACCTTTCAGTGTTTTCTCCCAGACCCCCAACCTCCCTACCCTCTGGCCATCACCAGATCGTCCTCTATATTTGTGAGTCTGTTTTCATTTAGTTTGTTCTTTTTGTTTCTTAGATTCCACATATTAGTAAAACCATATGGCATTTATCTTTCTCTTTCTGACTTATTTCACTCAGCGTAATAACCTCTAGGACTATCAATGTCATTGCAAATGGTAGGATTTCATTTTTTATGGCCAAGTAATATTCCATTATATGAAATGGTCAGTATCTTCATTTATATTCACACACATACATATGAACCATAATTTCTTTAACCAATCCTCTGGTAGCATTTCAAATATCAGTCAATGGAAGTAGTAAGAAGTCGGGCATTGGTAAATTCATCATTTCCCTTCAATTAATACTAATTATGTCACTGATTACTTTGCCACTACAATATGAGGAATTTTTTTTCCGTATCATACTGCCCTTGAAATCTTAAGGTGCTCAGCATTCTGAAAAATAGGCAGCCTATTCCAGGTAACTCAAACAATTTAACTCTTTTTATTTAACAAAACAATTTTGTACTTTTTAGATCTGGAATTTAGAGTTATCAATTTTAATGCTTTGACATGAGGGAGAGAAATAGAGGGAAAAAAAAAACAGAATGATTATTGTGGGGAGTGTTCTCATGCCTGAAAATAATATTATAAACATAATAAAATTAACTCAAAAGAAAAAGTCAAGATATTATTATCTCAATAATGCTCTTCCTGCAACAGAAAATCCTGGCTCATCTGTTGTTTTCAGTTATCAGTATCTCTTTAAAAAACTTTATATAGAACATTAGCCTTTTTGTTTGTTTGTTTTATAACACTGACATTAAAAAAATCAGGATGCTTTTTGTAGAAAGTCTTTCAAGTTGGGTTCATCTGAGGTTTCCTCATGATGAGATTCAAGCTTAAGTTTGTTTGTTTGTTTTGTTTTGTAAGAATATCACAAAAGAGATGGTGTGTCCTAAGTACATCATATAGAGGACATATGGCAACTACATGTCCTATTTATTACTATTACTGGTGATCATAATTTTCATCACTTGGTTAAACTGATTTCTTCAGGGGTTCTAAATTGTAATTACATTTTGTAACTTTCTTGTCAGAGTCTTGTGAAGAAATACTTTGAGATCACGTAAATATTCTGTTTCTCATTATACTTCTACTTAAAATTTTGAACATCTACTGAGATCCATGACTCAAAACAAGTATTACTATTGTGAATGCCAAATGATGATTTTCTTTGTTTTTTTTTTGTTCCATACTGTAATTTCTCTTTATTCTAAATAATGAGTATTTTTCACCTTATGGAAACTCATGCTACTTATTTGCATAAAGGCATTTATTTATTCATTTATTTATTTATCGTGACATTAACAAAATCCAATGTTTCAGCTGTACTCTTTAACAGTAAGATATATATACACACATATATATGTGTGTATACATATATGTATGTATGTGTGTGTGTGTATATATATACATATACACACACACACTTACACTGTGTTCATCTCCTTTAGTTGTGTGTATACATATGTGTGTATACATATACACACAGTATATGTATACATATACATACATATACAGTTGTGTGTATACATATGTGTGTATACATATATGTATGTATGTGTGTGTGTATATATATATATATACATACACACACACACACTTACACTGTGTTCATCTCCTATAGTTGGATTTCTTTCTGTCACTACATATTTAACCCCCTTTACTCTGTCTACCTCCCTCCTCCTACCACTCTCTACCCTCTGGTAACCACTAGTCTATAGTCCATGTTCATGAGTCTCTGTTTGTCCTGTTCATTTGCTGCCTTCAGGTTTATATCCCACATATATCATGTGATATATGTGATTTTCAACTTTCTCTGTCTGGCTTATTTTGCTTAGCATGACTATCTCGAGGTTCATCCAAGTTCTCACAAATGGCAGAATTTCATCTCTTCTGATGGCTGAATAATATTCCATTGTATTTTGGTACCACTACTTCTTTATCAAATCATATATCATGGGACACTTTGGTTACTTCCATGTCTTGGCCACTGTGAATAATGCTGCTATGTACATTGGCGTGCAAATCTTTTTGGATATGGGTTTTCAAATTTTGGGTATAAATGCCCAGGAGAGGGATTGCTGGATCATATAGTAGATCTATTCTTAGTTGTTTGAGGAACCTCCATACTGGTTTCCATAGTGGCTGTACCAATTTGTAGTCCCACCAACAGTGTATGAGGGTTCCTTTTTCTCCATATCCTCTACAAAATTTGTTACTTGTACTGTTGATTATGGCTATTCTAACTGGTGTGAGACGATATCTCCTTGTGGTTTTGATTTGCATTTTCCTAATAGCTAGCGATATTGAGCATCTTTTCGAACATGTATTGGCCATTTCTATGTTCCCTAGGGATAAGTGCCTGTTCAGGTCCTCTGCCCATTTTTTGATTGGATCGTTTGTTTTAGTTGTTGTTATTGAGTTATATGAGTTCTTTGCATATTTTGGATATTAGGCCCCTATCAGAGGCATTGCCTGCAAATATATTTTCCCACTGGGATGGTTCTCTACTTACCTTGTCAATGATTTCTTTTGCTGAGCAGAAGCTTTTGGGCTTCATGTAGTCCCATTAATTTATTTTAGCTTTTACTTCCCTTGCTTTTGAGGTCAAATTGATGAAATTCTTTTTAAGTTCAAGGTCCTTGAGTTTAGTTCCTATGTTTTCTTCTATGTGTTTTATTGTTTCAGGTATTATACACAGGTTCTTAATCCATTTTGAGTTAATTTTTGGAGTGTGGTGATAGACAACAGTTTAGTTTCATTCTTTTGTAGGTGGCTTTCCAGTTTTCCCAGCACCATTCATTGAAGAGGATCTTCTTTCTCCACTGTATGTTTTTGGCTTTTTTTGTTGAAAATTATTAACCCATATAAATATGGGTTTACTTCTGGACTTTCAATTCTGTTCCACTGGTATGTGTGTCTGTTTTGCTGCCAATACCATGCCTTTTTGATTACTGTTGCTTTTTAGTATAATTTGAAGTCAGGCAGAGTGGAGCCTACAGCCTCATTCATTGTTTTCAGGATGGCTTTGGTAGTTCGGGGTCTTTTGTGCTTCCATACAAATCTGATGATTTTTTGTTCTATTTCTTTAAAAAATAAATGGTAATTGTCTAATTCCCTTATCCCTTTTATAACTATTTACTGGAATTCTACTGTAATGAGAAGTTTCCCCTTCTACCTGACTTACATGCTTATTTATTCTTTTATTTATTTATGTAATTATAGGATATATCAATATTATTTTCTTAATTTTTGTAATTGTAATATTGTTTTTAAGTTTTATTAAATGTATTGAAGTGACTTTGTTAATAAAATTATATAGGTTTCAAGTGTACAAATCTATAATAATTACCATTGTGTGTTCACAACTCAAAGTCAAATATCGTTCCGTCATCATATGTTTTAGTGCCTTTATCCTTTTCTACCTCTTCCATATCCCGCTTTCCCTCTGGTAACCACCATACTATTGTCTGTGTCTATGAGCTTTTGTTTATTGGTTTGTTAGTTTTTTTTTTTTATTTATTTATTTCAGTTTTATATACTGCATATGAGTGTAATCACATGGTTCTTAATATTTTCTGTCTGACTTATTTTGTTTAGCATAATATTCTTAAGATACATCCATGTTCTTGCAAATGGCAGTATTTAATTTTCTCCTATGGCTGAGTAGTATATCTAGTTGAATACTACTCAACAATAATTGTGATATTCTTATGTAAGAAAATCTTTTTGGTTTTAGTTAAACAATTCTACTCTAGGAACTAAGAATTTAGCTTCTTTAAAGATTCTACATAAAGTGAGATCATATAGTGTCTGTCTTCTCTGTCTGACTTATTTCACTCAGCATAATACTTTTGAGGTCCATCCATGTTGTCACAAATGAGGAGATTTTCTTCTTTTTATGGCTGAATAATATTCCATTTATAATATCTATCTATTTCTCTGGCAGAAGATATGGCGGACTAAGTAAAAGCAAGGTTCAACTCCTCTGAAGCCTGCATTGAAATTACAACCAAATTATAAAAGAATCAACATGGAGAATCACCTGAATTCCAGCTGATTTTAACACCTATGTCTGATAATATAAAGAAGGAGCCACACAGCCAGTAGCAGGGGCAAAGTGGTGAATCCAGCTGAACCTGCACCTGTGGGTGGTAAAGGATCACTGGGAGTGAGAGAGAGGCTGCAGAGGCTCCCCTGAAGGAAAGGGAGGTCCTGGCCTCATTTGGGGGCTCCCTAGCCCAGACCCCAGCCCAGGGAAGGGGAGATTCCAATAACTCTGACTACAAAACAGAGGATATTCCAGCCCTCTCAGTGAGATGGAAGGAGACTAAGACCTTGGACACCCCTTTGAAGGACCCACACACAGGCTTTCTGACCTGCAGACACTTACTCGGGACACTGGTGGTGAGTAAGAGGCTCATGTGGGATTCCTACCAAGAAAGTCTGCATTACCTGGCACCAGAACAAAGGCTGGGGAGGCAGCTATCATTGTGCCTTAGTCCATCCCCCCCCTACCTTACAATCTACAGATCACTCCAGCTTGACTGTACAGACCCCTCTCATAGGGCCATTAGGTAGTTCTGTCCTGAGGAGATCGGCCAGCCCCATCCAACCTGCAGATTGCTCAGGGCTTTTGTTGCTGAATGACTGCCACACCCTGTACTTATTAAGGGCCAAGCATTCACAGCTGGCGGGAAGCACTGGGAGCATGCATTTCCAAGATAGTTTCAGGCACATCATTGCTACCAGTACAAACTTCGGTGGATATTGGGGACCTAGGGCTAGTACCATACTTCAGCTCTTCTTGCTGTGAACTGGATCTTCTGCAGAAATGCATGAATGGTTACGAAAGTTGCAGCAAGACTGAGGCTGTATTGATGTGATTGCCCTTGTATTCCTGAGACCCCAACTCACCATAGCCACAAATTGCCCCAGGGAACCCATTGGCAGTGGACACCTACTGCCCTGTTCTGCCCCTAGGTCACACAATCCACACAGGAAAGAAACTGGCTAGCACAAGGCAGGCAATGCATGGAAATCAGTTGCAGGCAGACCTCTGATGCTTGCAAGAGTTTCAATATTGCATCCAGGGAGCTCAGGGTTCTGTGGGAAGACCACAGATAGTAATTTTTCTTACTGTGATCTGTGACTACAGCGGGAAAGCCCAGGCACAGAAGTTGCAGCAAAACTGAGGCTGTATTGGCCTGATGGACCTTGTCTCCCTGAGATCCCACTTCACCCAAGCCACAAAGTGCCTGCAGCCAATTTACAGGCAGCCTTCCCTGCCCTGTAAATCCCTGGATCTGGGGTTGTGCAGTTAGTGCAGGCAACAGACCTTGGCTAACACAGTGAATGCATTTTGGGGAAAAGAGTTGTGAGCAGACCACTGCTGCCTATATGAGCTGTAATATCTCTTGAGGGGATCACACGGTCTGTATTGGCCTGACAGCCCTTGTCTCCCTGAGCTCCTGCCTCATCCAATACACAAAGTGCTCACCCCATGTTGATAGGCAGCTGCCCCTGCCCTGGTGTGGTGCATTCAGGCCCAAGGTGGGCAGCAGTGGATCTTGCTATGATTGGAAAATTGTACAGGGAGCCACAGAGACAGCTCTGGCATGTAAATTGGCATGGCATTGGCAGGGGAAATTTACTCAATAGACTCAGGAGACACCCAGGGTTCCTAGACCACCTAACATGAATATTGTCCAGAAGCTTTTGCAGTTTCATAGACTTATGGGCAACTGACAAGCAGTATCACACTTGGAGGAGCACAGGTCCCTCTACTAAACAGCCCTAGGTCAAGGATGGGAGATAAAAAGACTGCTGCTGCCTATAGCATTATTTTTTCCACATACCTATAGTTCCAGTATAGGTAACAACTATCTGCAGATCGCTTTGTAGTTACCACCAGGTAGCCCTGAGCAATCAAAAAAAGTGGTAACCTTGGCCAACTCAAGATCCCCTCCCAAAGGGCCACAAAAACAATCCATCTGGAGGCTGACATCAGACCACAACAGAGAAACTCCTGACAAGACCCATTAGTAGTATGCACAAAGGGTGGTTACAATAAGTACACAAGCCCTTAGGGCAAATTCCACTCAATGGGGTCAGCCACCACACAGCAACTCTTACCCTGTGGGTGCAGCCAATTCCCACAATTAGCCTGAGTTTTAATCCATTCTGCTGATGTACTAACAACAATAAAGGCTTGGTGACAACAGAAGATCACACACAACCCACACAAAGATCATGTCCAGAGCATCTGGCATACAGGATCAGGGAGAGTGCACCACTGAGCAACACATGACACATTCACATTAGGCCATCTGGCCAAGGCTGAGAGATCAAACAAATACTCCTGGCACATAGAAACAAACAAAGAGAGGCTAATAAAATGAGAAAACAAATAAACATGACACAAATGAAACAACAGGAAAAAACTCCAAAAAATCGAGGCAAGCAACCTACTAAAGACAGAGTTCAAAACAGTGGTTATAAAGATGCTCAACAAACTTAAGGAGAGCATGGATGAGCACAATGAGAACCTCAACAGAGAGTTAGTAAGCATAAAAAAAGAAACAGAAACCATAAAAAAGTACCAGACAGAAATGAAGAATGGAATAACTAAAAGGAAGAATACACTAGAAGGATTCAACAGTAGACTGGTTGAAGCCAAAGACCAAATCAGTGAACTGGAAAACAACGTAGCAGAATACACCCAATCAGAAAACAAAAAGAAAAAAAATGTATTTAAAACAATGAAACAGTTTAAAAGACCTCTGGGACAATATGAAGCATAACAATATCTGGATATAGTATACCTGAAAGAGAGGAGAGAGAGCAAGGGATTGAGAATCTATCTGAAGAAATGATGACAGAAAACTTCCATAACCTGACAAAAGAATTAGACATACTGGATCAGGAAGCACAAAGAGTCCCAAACTAGAGGAGTTCAAACAGACTCACACCAAGACACATCATAATTTAAATGCCCAAGGACAAAGACAAAGAGAGAATTTTAAAAGCAGCAAGAGAAAAGCAGCTACTTGCTTACAAGTATACACCCATAAGAATGTCTGCAGATTTTTCAATGGAAACTTTGCAAACAAGAAGGGACTAACAAGAAATATTCAAAGATATGAAAAAAAAAAAAAAGAATCTACAAACACAAATACACTACCTGGCAAGGCTTTTGAGTAAAATGGAAGGTGAGATAAAGGTCATCTCAGGCAGAAAAAACCTTAAGGAATTCATCATCGACAAGCCAGTATTACAAGAAATGTTAAAGGGACTTCTGTAACAAAGTAGTAAAAAAAGAAAATACAAATACAAATATGAATAATAAAATGGCGGTAACTATGTACCTATCAGTAATCACTTTAAAAGTACAATGGATTAAATGCTCCAGTCAAAGGACATAGGGTAGCTGAATGGATAAGAAAGTAAGGCCCATTCATATGCTGTCTACAGGTGACCCACTTCAGATCAAATGGCAGTCAAAGACTGAAAGGAAATGGATGGGAAAATATTTTTCACAGAAATTAAAAAGGAAAAAAAAAAAGCCTGGGTAACGATACTTATAGCGGAAAAAATAGACTTTAATACAAAGGCTATAGTAAGAGACATTACATAATAATAAAGGGATCGATAAATCAAGAAGACATCAACCTAGTAAATATATATGCACCCAACATAAGAGCACCTACATACATAAAGCAATTATTGACTGAGGTAAAAGAAGAAATCAACAGTAACACACTTATAGTCAGAGATTTTACCACCCCATTGACACCAACGGACAGATCCTCCAGGCAAAAATCAACGAGGAAACAATGGTCCTAAAAGACACACTAGACCAGATGGGTTTAACAGATATTTTCAGAGCATTTTACCCTAAAGCAGCAAAATATACATTTTTCTCAAGTGCACATGAAATATTTTTAATGATAGACCACATGCTAGGACACAAAACAAATCAATAAATTTAAGAAGATTGAAATTATGTCAACTGTCTTCTCTGATCACAATGTTATGAAACTAAAAATCAACTACAAAAAAACCCTGGAAAATTTACACACACATGGAGGCTAAATAACATGTTACTACACAATGAATGGGTTATTAATGAGACAAAGGAAGAAATCAAAAGATAACAAGAGACAAATGAAAATGGAAACACAATCACTCAAAATCTATGGGACACAGCAAAAGCGTTCTAAGAGAGAAATTCATAGCAATATAGGCCTACCTCAAAAAATGAGAAAAAGCTCACTCGAATAACCAATCAAATCTTATATTTAAAAGAACTAGGAAAAAAAAAACAGCAATCAAATCTCAAAGTGAATAGAAGGAAGGAAATAACAAAGACAAGAGCAGAAATAAACAAAATAGAGTCTAGGAAAACAATACAAAAGATCAATAAAACCAAGAGCTAGTTCTTTGGAAAGATAAACAAAATTAACAGACTTTAGCCAGACTCATCAAGGAAAAAATAGAGAGGGCTCAAATAAATAAAATCAAATATGAAAAAGGAGAATTAACTACAGATTCCACAGAAATACAAAGGATCATAAGAAAATTCTATGAGCAATTATAGGCCAACAAATTGGACAATCTAGAAGAAATGGACACATTCCTAGAAACATATAGTCTCCCAAACTTAGACGAAAAAGAAAAAAATCTATATATATTTATATAAATTATATATATATATATATATATATATAGAGAGAGAGAGAGAGAGAGAGAGAGAGAGAGAGAGAGAGAGAGAGAGAGAACTTTCCAGACATACAAAAACTGAGTGAATTCTCTACTACAAGACTTGCATTATAGAAAATTCTGAAGGAGATCTTCTACTTGAAACAAATACCTAAAATACTTAACTATGAGTAAGATGACTAAAAAGCAGACAGAAGCAAGAAAGTGCAGCCCTTATTAAGCCCTTATCAATATTACATAATGGCTAAAGGCCTCTCAATAAAGGCACTAAAAAAAAGAGTAGAAGATAATAGATATTGCAACTTAAAAAAGAATGCTCAGGGTATATAGTGATATTTAGAGTCAACAAAAACAGTGTAGGGGAGGATGTAAACATCCAAATCCACTAAGGGGAATGGAGATAAGGCACACTGAGAAGAAAATAAACTACATATCCTTTACATAAACTTAATGGTAACCACACTCCATAAATCCAAAACTGAGACACATAGCATAAGATATGAGGGAATAGAGGCAAAATACACTCAACACCACAAATTAAAATAATATACAGAAGCACATGGACAAAGAAATAATGCAGATACTAAACTACTAGAAAATTAAAGATAAAATGGCTATAGGAATTACCACCCTAAATGTAAATGGACTGAACTCACTAATAAAAAGACACAGCAGATTGTATCAAAAAACAAAACCCAGCAATATTCTGCCTTTAAGAAACACATCTGAGCTACAAGGACAAATATAGACTCAAAGTTAAAGGGTGGAAAACAATAATCCGAGCAAATGGTATCCAGAAGAAATGGGTGTAGCTGTGCTTATAATTGACAAAATAGACTTCAAGATTAAAAAAAAAAGGTAAAGAGAGATACTGAGGGACACATCATAATGATAAAGGAAACCATACATCAAGAAGACCTAAGACCTAATACTTATTATTGGCTATGCTCCAAAACAGGGAGCCCCTTAAAATATAAAGTATCTACTAAGAGAACTAACTGGGGAAACTGATAAATACAATCATAGTAGGAGGCCTAAATACCCCATTGACATCTATGGTTATATCATCCAAACGGAAAATCAAGTAGAAAATAACCTCTTTAAATTATACATTAGACATATTGGACATAACCAACATTTACGGAGCTTTTAATACCAAAACGACTGTTTATACATTCTTCTCCAGTACACATGGAACATTCTCAAGGATGGACCACATGTGGGACATGAAACTAGCCTCAACAAATTTAGGAAGATAGAAATCATACCAAGCATATTCTCTGATCATAATGCTTTGAAACTGGAGATCAACTATAAAAAGAAAATGAGAAGAACCACAAATACATGAAGGTTAAATAATATGATACTAAATAATGAATGGGTCAGAGAAAAATTAAAAGCAGAGATCAAGAAATACATAGAAACAAATAAGAATGAAACTACAACATATCAAACTTTTGGGATACAGCAAAAGCTGCAATAAAAGGAAAGTGTGTGTATGTGTGTGTGTGTGTGTGTGTGTGTGTGTGTGTGTGTGTAACTTAGTGTTGAATGATACACTTGAAACTGATTTGATTTTGTTAATCAATAGCACTCCAATAATTTTTAATAAAAAAGAAAGAAAAAATGTGAATCAAAATGATTTTAAAAGGTTCAAATGGTGCACATATAAGGATAGAAAGTGGGTATATGATAACACCAGACCCACAATTTTTTTTAAAAAGTATAACATTTGTCTTCCTATTAATGTATTTTAGAAAATTCAGCAAGTTCAGATAAGTATCAAGTACAAAGAAGTACATAAAAGTACTCAATGTTTATGGTTTGGTGTCTAACTTTCTAATCTCTTTTTTTTTTTTTTTCTACAAGCAGGTAGTAACTTTGAGAGGAGATGCTCAGAAATCTTTCTATCATTTTTAGTGGGATAAATTTGATTCTCTCTATGGATTTACTATTTATTTCATTTTTAGTAGAGTGAAGGGTCTTTGAGTTTGTAACTAGAAATATAATGACTATATTCTCATACTCTTACATATCTACTACTTTCACATCACTAAAATTAATTAGATCTTCAGAAGAGAAAGGACAGAAAGTTATATTTTTCCTTACTATTGCTGGTACAGAAAATATTTAAATATGAAATTTTCTCCCACTTCAACCCCCACAAGAAAGCGAAAAACAATCTCAAATTTTACATACATATTGACTTTGGCAGATTTATCAGGGATGTTTTAAATGGACAATAATATTTTTATTATCTTGTTATTTTCTACTTTAAAAAGAAGAAAGTTAAATTTTCCAAATGGATTCAGATTGACAACTATTACTGAAGTAAAAGGAACAGAATTTATTATTTTAAAAGTTTCCTTAGTGCTGCTTTAATCGATTTCTTTGACTTTGCCTCTCTAAGAAATTTGTACAACATTTTATTCTCCCAAACAAGAAAGAATGCTTTCCCTCCTCAGTCACTCTTGTGGCATACTTGTCAGACAACTTCAGTACAGGGTAAAAGGACATTGGGGTTGGAATTAAATTGTTCCTTTGTTTCTGTCTATATGAAGAAATTCCTTCCCTTCTTTTTTTGTCCCTGTTTCTAATATATAATAAACTTTCTTCTCATTCCAAACCCCAAAATAAAAAGTTAGCATCAATTTACCCCATTTAATAAACATCCCCTTGTTTGTCTCATATTGAATTTCACATTAGTTTTAAGTTCTTCTGAGGTTATAAATAGTAATTTTCTTGGTAAAATGAGCAGCAGTCTTGAACAATGACACAGCTATAATTTAAAGGTTACTGCTGGCACAGGTAAATGAAAAGAGCACTATGGTTTACAATATTAGCATATCTGCTACCACCAAATTGTAGGTTTTTCTTCAATGAAGGGGTATTCATTATAGTTATTGACAACTGTTAAAACACACTTACATTTTGTCAAAGAATTTGAAGCACATGTATGACATAAAAGGCAAGCATTTATTCAGTGCAATGGTATGAAGGTTCATTTGCAAATAGTGTGTGTTTTGGGGAGGTTTGTCCTTCAGATTTCAAGACTGTCTTTTTCCCACTTGAATAATAAAGAAAGCAATATTACTATAAGATGCAGGAGATGAATAGAAACAAAGTTTCCTTATTACAGTTCGACTTCAAGAGGATAATTATTTTAATTTATGAGGAAATTGCATTGAATATTATTTTAAAGAAACATTTTCCCTCTTAACATAGCATGGGACTCAGATGACATTGTATTGATATAGGGGGTTTAAAGTTATCTATTTTAAATGCCTCATGATAGGTGAAGCCTTCCTCTAAAATCTTACATTATTTCAAAAAAAAATCTTTTTTTAAATTCTCTCCCGTAAGCTGCTACACTTTCCTGAATCTTTTGTTAAAACATTAGAAATTTAAACTTATGGTTAACTCAAGATTTATAGTTAAATCAAGCCAAGAAGAATTGAGAAAATGTTCTCACAATCTGTGCAGTTCCTGGACTACAGTGTGTAAAGTATTGGGAACAAACACATACAGCATATAATGCATGTTACATAAGTATATTCATTTGATGAGTACGTATATGGCTGACAAAATTAAATCCTTCCTCTGTGCAGTCTAACTCCAAAATTCTTTTGTAAACAGACCTTATCATGTAATAATATTTCTGATTCCTTCATATTGTGTAACCTTGCTGGCCAATAACTATAATAGATAATGTTAAGTGGCCAATTTGTTGAAGGCCTTTGAGATAGAGACCAAATGATAAGATTCCATTTTTTTGATATTTCGATATAAAGGGTTTAGGTTTCAAATTCCTATTTTCATGTATACTAGTATGCATGCCTGTTGGGGAAAAGAAACTTTGAAGTTATCAGAACAATTTTTTTAATCTAAATGATCTAGAGCAGAGTAGAGCTGTCTGTTAGTTTTACCCAGGATACTTAGCTATTCTGTTGTTCCTGTGGGTCAAACTTCAGTGTAAATAACTTTATCCAGGAACAACTTTTTGGATGTGTCCCACATCTGTCAGTGAAGCATTTAGATCCAATCTAAAAACAAGCTTGAAACAGGATAGTTACAGCACACACGAAACTTAACAAATTCTCCTATTTTGAATGCCCAGTTTTTGATTTAAAATATACATGTGAAAGAAAAAAAGCAGGCATTTGACATTTTAGACTCTGTGTTGTTTTTCTTCTCTTTGATCTGCTAAATGACCAGAAGTACTCTGATGTCACTTTTCCCTGTAGGTGAAAGCCAAGTCATTATATAATAAAGTAACCTGCATGGAAGTATTTTTTTCTCAGTGTCTGTTTGACTCTCATACTCACACATACACATCTGAAATGTAGACCAGCCTTATATGCCACATGCTTTTGGTGAGAATTTTTACAGGGAAGATTGAGAATTTAACTAACTAAATAATTCTCAGAACCTGAACATCTAATAGCTTACTAATTCTTTTTCATTTTATTATTTTGTTAAGTAATTAAGATATCTATGCTACTTTCAGAATCTTCCAATTTTCTCCTCTGGTTCCCTATGCTCAGTGATATGCAGGAGTATAGTGTTTTGAAATAATAATGCAGAAGTATCTATAAATCTGATGCACATTTTAAATTATAGCTCAAAATCATTTATAATGATAATAATGCCCACTCAAGGGAGAAGCAAATATTTTTTAAACATTCAAATGTAATTTTATGAGAAACTGACAAACGAGTATATAAAAGCTGATATTAAAGATTCATGTTTCCTGGTGCCTACCAAGTAGCTACTAAAATATGTGTTATAGGATTGAGAAGTTCATCTCAACCTTAAAAATCCATGGCCCTTAAAAGTAAGAATTGATACTAAGAGTTACAGCCCTGAGTTCCTGTATTGACTCAAAATTAGTCATTTTAATAGGCAGCCGCTAATTATTAAGTCCTTAGGATGTTTTTTTTCCAATCTGTCAGTCTCTTTATATGCATCATACAATTTATGATAACTGTTAAGTAAGTGTAAGTTACCTGATCAAGTAAGTACTAGAGCAAGGATTTGGTTTTAATAATGTGTGACTTAAAATGCAGATTCTAAAACACTACTCTATAGTGATATAGATATCTAACACATCCTATGATATACTAAGTGTATGAGGTTTACACACCAGGCTAAACATTTTAATGTAAAAAACAAGATAATGCTTGGAAAAGTCCAAGCTTACAATGTCAAAAGCACATAGTAAGCATTCCCAAAATGTTAAAATTCTAGTACTAAAATTCCTAAGTAAATAATAGCCCCCTTTACAAAAAAAGAGTTTACAGTCTAATGAGGGCAGAAGACAAATAAAACTTTACATAACAGGATTTAAATTATAGTTCAATGTTACAATAGAGATGTGAAAAGGAAATACAAAGTTACTTATATAGACCAGAGATCCCCAACCCTTGGCCCAGTACTGGTTAGGAACTGGGCCGAAGCAGGAGGTAAATGGCAGGCATGAGTGAAATCTGAGCTGTATTTGCAGCCACTCCCAAGTGCTAGCATCACTGCCTCAGCTCTACTTCAGATCACTGAGCATTAGATGCTCATAAGAACACCAGTCCCTGATGCCAAAAAAAAGGTTGGGGAACACTGATATAGACTATACTTTTCCAAAATAGAGTATTTCCAAATAAAAATCCAAAAATACTCAAGGAATAAGTGGAACTTGAGATTTTCTTGAGTGATGGTTAGAATTTGCATAGGAAAGAAGAGGAGATTCTAGATGGATGGAATTGCATGAGCAAAAGGAAGAAAGCTGGATTGTTAAAAATACTAAATTATGGTGATTACATTTTGAGAATTTTTATTCTCTCTCTTATGATCCGTGACTCATTTATAGCAGATATAGTAACCATTGAAAGAACACACTTTTTAGTTCATTTAAGAAATCAGGCAGTGTAATAACTGGAACATCAGCACTGGGGTCAGAAGTGCTTTCCCTAAGTGTTTAATATATGAAATATAATATTCTTTTTGAAATACAAAAAAGTTGTACATATGTTTGGAGGTGGATGCTTTTCTACACCAAATACGCAATCCACACAGACAAACGATGACCACACATCTTGAAAAGCATTGTCTACTAGGCTATGAGGATACACAATTTATTTGTGTATCACACATTACATTTTAAGGTATAATAATGTCTAATAACTATAAACTGGAAATTAATAACTAATATAATATTGTATACCAACTAAACATAAAAAAGAGAAGAAGGAAGGGTTTACCAGATGAAAGGTTACATTTCTTTTTACTTCTAACAAATATTATGAAGCTATTATAAATGCAGGATAGAATCAGAAACATAGAGTGAAAGATATCTCCAGATCTCTCCCCTTGAAACAACAATAAGCTTAACATCTAATACAAACAAACAAAAAATACCCAACCAGCATACAAGCATGTCAGAGCAAGGGATCTTTGCATAAGGGCTACCACAGGTCAGAGCATCAGGAGTCAGGCAGCAGACTGGGATAAACAAAGAAGCTGCCTCTCCAAGCTGGAGCTCCCTGAAGGAGGAAGTGGAGGGGAGAAGGTGTGGCAGATTCCCTGAACAGCACAGACTATGAGCTCAACGCAGTGGCAGTGCTGAGGGATGAGGACAGAAAGCAGAGGAATAGGGACAACAGAAAAGCAATAGTTGATTATTAACAGCTGCAGTTGCAAAATACAAGGCTGAGGCACAGCCTACATTCCCCAACTCAGAGAGATCCTCCCCTCATATCCTCCAAGAACACTGTAGAAACCCAGGGGAATCTTAGCAAACACTACCAAAACTGTCACTAACACTGACAGAGACTGAGACTGAGGGTAGTGAGAGGGACAAATATCTATAAAGAAAGAAAAAAAGGTACTATTAAGATATTATATAAAACAAACAAACAAACAAACAAACAAACAAAAAACTGTTTCTTAGCAACAGGCTAAAGAGAGAAATTTGTACAATATCTACTATCTGGAACAAAAAGCAGATACACTTCCATTAATGCAGGGTGAAGAAATAATCCATTAAACACCATGACAACAAAGGTGACAAGGCTTCTCAAAGAATTTTTGTCCGGAAAAATAACTTATAGACATAGAAATATTTGACTTAAATGACAGAATTCAGGACAGTATCTCTGAAAAAACTCAATGAGATCCAAAACAATTTATATAAACAATTTAAGGAATTGAAAAAAAAAAAAAAAGACTAGATCAGCAAACTGACATTTTAGGAATGAGACTGAAAGCCTCAAAAATAACTAAATAGAACTTCTGGAGATGAAGAACACACTGAAAGAGATGAAAAATGAAACAGCAAGCTTGGGAAATAGAGTCGACCAAATGAAGGAAAGGATTAGTGATATGGAAGACAGAAATTTAGAAATCAATCAGAAGGAAGAAGAGAGAAACTCTAAGACACATTGTATTAAAATTATCAAAAATCAATGACAAAGAAAGAATTCTCAGGGCAGCCAGGGAAAAGAAAATGGTAACTTATAAAGGAAAACCAATTAGATGATCCCTGGACTTCTCAGCAAAAACCTTAAATTCTTAAAAGAGTGGAATCAGATATTCAAATTATTAAATGAAAGCAAAACCATCCAAAAATAATGTAGCCAGTAAAGTTCTCCTTTGGATATGAAGGAAAAATAAAGACCTTTTTAGACATAAAAAAGTCAGGGAATTCTTCACTACAAGGCCTGCCTTGCAGGAAATACTGAAAGGGGTCAGCTCACCTAAAACAAAATGACAAAAAAATGCATAACTATGAGTAAGGCAACTAGCAAGTAGATAGAAGTAGAAGAGTGCAACCTTTACTAAGAACAGGGCATTATAAGCTTAAACAATAAGAAGAAATTTGCTATTGCAAGATAGCAATGAATGTTCAGCACATGCAGGAACAAATTGAGACAACAATAACAGAAAGAGGGAGGATTCAAATATCCAAACACGAAAAGGGGAATGAAGATAAGGCACACACAGAAGAAAATGGAATACTACATATATGTGACATGCCTCTACATATTTGTAACAGTAAACACACACAGATTCAGTACTGAAGTATATAACATAAAACAAGAAGGACAAGAGGGAAAATCCACAAACTCCCCCCAAACAACAACAACAACAACAACAACAACAATCAAAACAGATACACAAGGACAAGGAAGCAATGGAAACACCGAGCTACCAGAAAGCAAAACATAAAATGGTTATAGGAAAATCTCATATTTCAGTAATCACCCTAAATGTAAATGGACTGAACTCACCAATAAAAAGGCACAGAGTTGCATATTGTATCAAAAAACAAAACTCAACCATATTCTTCCTCCAGGATATACATCTCAGTTCAAATGATAAATATAGACTTAAAGGGAAAGAGTATAAAATGATATTTCAGGTAAATGACATTTAGAGAAACATGGGAGTAGTGGTACTAATGGAAAATGAAATAGACTTCAAAATAAAAAACATAAAGAAAGATACTGAGGGACACTTCATAATGATAAAGAGAATCATATACCAAGAAGATATAACACATATTAATATTTATGCTCCAAATTAGGGATCCCCAAAATATATAAAGCAGTTACAAACAAAACCAAACAGAGAAACAGACCAAAATGGTGTTGTAGTAGTGTAACTAAATATCCCACTGTCAGATATGGACAGGTCATCCAAACAGAAAATCAATAAAGAGATAACATCCTTAAATGACACATGAGACCAACTGGATATAATTGACATTCACATATACTTTCATCATAAAACAGCTGCTTATATATTCTTCTTTAGTGCACATGGAACATCGTAAATGATTGAAAAAATACTGGGAGATAGATATAGACTCAACAAATATAAAAGGGTTGAAATCATTCCAAATATATACTCTGTTAATAATGCTTCGAAGCTGGAGATCAACTGTGAAAAGAAAGCAGGAAGAACCACAAATACATGGAGATTAAACAACATGCTACTGAAGAATAATTGGATCAGAGAAGAAAGAAAAAGAGAGATCAAGAGATACATAGAAATGAATAATAATGATAGTAAAAAATATCGAAACTTTTGGGACTAGGCAAAAGGGGTCATAAGAGAAAAGTTCATATCATTACATGCCTATCTCAAAAAAAGACAAAACAAAACAAATCAAATAAACAACCTAATGCTTCATCTTAGAAAATGAGAAAAGGAAGAACAAATGAAGCCTAAAGTCAGCAGAAGTAAAGAAATAATCAAAATTAGAATAAAATTAAAAGAAATTGAAAATAAACAAAAAGAATAGAAAAAAATAAATACAGAGGATTCTGGCAAACATGACAGAGTGAGAGATGTCCTCAGATCATTCCCTTTGAAACAATAATAAGCTGAATATTTAAAACAAAACAAACAAAAAACACACAAAGTGCACACCAGCACGTCTGAGCGTGAGATCTGCACATAAGAGCTACCACTGGTCAGAAACCTGGGTGTTCGGTGATGGACTAGGAGAAATAAAACAGCTGCCTTTCACAGTCTTCAGAGCTCCCTGCAGAAAGAGATGTAGGTGTGAAAGTGCGGCCACTTCCCTAAACAGCCTTGCCTAGAAGTGCTCTGAGTTCCATGCAGCTGACAGCAGAGATCTGTCAGAGGTGGGACAGGACCACAGAGAAACAACAATTCATTTTTACCAGCTCCAGTTGCAAAACCAAGGCTAAGCCACAGTCTCAAAACCCCAACCCGGAGGTCCTCTCCTCCCATATCCTCTGAGACTGATCACCACGGATCCCAGGGGAATCTGAGCAAACACTGCTGAGGCTGTCGCTGACACAAACAGAGATGGAAACTGAGGGTAGCGAGCGTGATTAAATATCTACAAGGAAATAAAAAAGACATTGTTTAGGCTTTATATAAAGCAGGGATCCAAGAGGCTTAGACACCACCAACTGGAAACCAAAAGAAAAGTGCTTTTTTTTGCAGCAAGCTAAAGAGAGGCCTTTATATAATAAATCTTCTTTCTGGAAAACAACAGAATACACTATCATTAATACTCAGGTGGAGAAATAGTCCATTAAACACCATGAACAACCAAGATGACAAGGCATATCAGAAAGAAAGAGAAAAATCTCCAGAAAATAAGTTTACATACATAGAAATATGTAACTTACATGACAAAGAATTCAGGATGGTACTTCTGAAAAAACTCAGTGAGTTCCAAAACAAGTAGTATCAACAATTTCAGAAATTGAAAAAACAACTAGATGAGCAGAACAAGGAGATTGAAACCCTCAAAAAGAATAGAATAAATCTGGAGATTAAAAAAAAAAACCTGTAAAAGTTGAAAAATGAAATAGCAAGCTTAGGAAATAGAGATGACTAAACAGAGAAAAGGATCGGTGATATAGAAGACTGAAATCTAGTAATAAATCAGAAGAAAGAAGAGAGAAACTGAAGAATAAAAAATAATGAAAGAAATATACATGAACTAGCTGATACCATCAGGAGAGGAAACATAAGAAAAATGGGCACTACAGAAAGTGAGGAAAAGGAGCAGGGACTAGAAAGCATTTTCAGACAAATAGAGGGTGAGAATTTTCCAAATCTAAGGAATGAGCTGGAGCTTGGAATTCAAGAAGTCAACAGAACATCCAATTATCTCAACCCAAAAAAGACTTTGCCAAGACACATTGTATTAAAGATATCAAAAATCAACTACAAAGATAGGACAAAATGAAGTAACAATGACTGAAAAGGAGAGGATTCAAAGATTCAAATTCACAAAGAGAAGAGGAATGGAGATAAGGCACACGCAGAAGAAAATGGACCACTGTGTGCACATATATATATATATATATATATATATATATATATACACACATATGTATGTATATATATATATGTATATGTATGTATATATGTATATGTATATATATGCATATGTATATGTACATGTATATGTATATGTATATGTATATGTATATGTATATGTATATGTATATGTATATGTAACTATCCTCTTTATATTCATAATGGTAACCACATGTCAAAGAATCAGAACTGAAGTATATAACATAAAACAACAACAACAACGACGACAACAACAAAAACAGAGAGAAAACCCACAAAAGCCAACCAAAATAAAGAAAACAGAAACACAAGGACAAGGAAACAATGGAAACACCGAGCTACCAGAAAGCAAAATATAAAATGGCTATCAGAAGATTTAATATTTCAATAATCACCCTAAATGTTAATGGACAGTACTCAACAATAAAATGGCATAGAGTTGCAGAATGGATCAGAAAAAGCAAAATCCAACCATATGCTGCCTCCAGCAGACACATCTCAGCTCCAAAGACAAATATAGACTCAAAGTGAAAGGGTGGAAAATGATATTTCAAGCAAATGGCCTGCTGAGAAAATCAGGAGTAACACTACTAATATCAGAAAAAAATAAATTTCATAATAAAAAAGGTAAAGAAAGATACTGAGAGACACTTCATAATGATAAATGGAATCATGCACCAAGAAGACATTACACTTATTAATATCTATGCTCCCAATCAGGATGCCCAAAATATGTAAAACAATTACTAACAGAACTAATGAGAGAAAGAGACCAAAACACTATCATAGTAGGGGACCTAAATACTCCATTGTCGGATATGGACAGATCATCCAAACAGAAGTCAATAAGAAAATAACATCCTTAAATGACACATTAAACAAACTGAACATAAATGACATTTACAGAACCTTTCATCCTGAAACAGCTGTTTATACATTTTTCTCTAGTGCATATGGAACATTCTCAAGAATCAACCACATACTGGAACACAGAGATAGCCTCAACAAATATAAAAGGATTGAAATCATACCAACCATATTCTCTGATCATAACGCTTTGAAAATAGAAATCAATTGTAAAAAAAAAAAATCAGAAAGAACCACAAATACATGGAGATGAACAACATGTTAATGAAGAATAACTGGATCTGAGAAGCAATAAAAAGAGAGATCGAGAGATACATAGGAAGAGATGATAATAATAGTCCAACATATTAAAACATTTCAGACATGACAAAAGTGGTCGTAAGAGGAAAGTTCATATGATTACAGGCCTATCTTCAGAAATTAGAAGAAGATCAAATAAACAACCTCATGCTTCATCTTAAAAAAAGAAAAAAACTGGAAAATAAAGAACAAATGACACCTAGGGTCAGTAGAATTAAAAAAAATAATTAAAATTAGAGTAGAAATAAATGAGACTGAAAAATCAATAGAAAAAAATAAATATGACAAAGAGCTTGTTCTTTGAAAAGGCTGATAAAATTGACAAACCCTTGGTTAGACTCACTAAAGAACAAAGAGAGAGGACACAAATAAACCAAATCAGGGATGAGAGAGAGGAAATTACAAATGACATCATAGAAATACAAAGGATCATGAAAGAATATTATGAAAAAGCATGTAATACCAAATTTAATAACCTAGAAGAAGTAGTCCAGTACTTAGAAAAATACAATCATCCTAGACTGAATTAATATCTGGAAAAACTATATAGACTGATCAGCAGTAACAATCATCAAAAATCTTCCAGAAAGTAAAAGTCCAGGATCAGATGACTTCACCAGTGAATTGTACCAAACATTCAAAAAAGATTTAATACCTATTCTCCTCAAACTCTTCCAAAAAATTGAAGAGGAGGCAATACTTCCCAATTCATTTTATGAAGCCAATATTTTTCTGATACCAAAACCTGGTAAGAAAAACACACAAAAAAAGAGAACTACAGACTGATATCTATCATGAACACAGATTCAAAAATCCTAAATAAGATACTAGTGAACCGAATATAGCAACACATTAAAAGAGTTGCACACCATGATCAAGTGGGCTTCACCCTAGAGGCACAGGGATGGTTCAACATACATAAATCATTTAATGTTATACACCACATAAAAAAATACTAAAAAATAAGAATTATATGATCATATCAATAGATGCAGGAAAAGCCTTCAACAAGATAAAGCACACATTTGTGATCAAAAGAATTAACAAAACCAGTATAAAAGGAAAGTACCTTAACATAAGAAAGACCATATATGACAAAATCTCAGCCAATATTTTAATTAATGGTGAAAAAGTAAAATTCTTTTCTTTAATATCAGGAACAAAGCAAGGCTGTATCCTATCGTCGCTGTTATTCAGTATAACATTGGAGGTCCTAGCAAGTGCAGTCAGGCAAGAGAAATATATAAAAGACAACCAAATAGGAAATCAATAAGTTCAACTGTCACTATTTGTGGATGACATGATTATATAGAAAACCCTGCAGACTTCACAAGAACACTACTAGAAACAATAAGAAAATACAGTGAAATCTCTGAATATAAAATCAATGTTCAAATTCCATAGCATTTCTATACTCTAATAATGAATTGTCAAAAAAAAAGAAGTAGAAAAAATAATTCCTTTTGCAAATGCACTGAAAAGAATAGAATGCCTAGGAATAAATTTAATGAATATGTGAAGGACCTATATAAGGAAAACTACAATCCTATTAGAAGAAATCAAAGAAGATACAAAGAAATAGAAAGATATTCCATGTTCTTGGATTGAAAGAATCAACATAGTTAAAAGGACCTTATTACCTAAAGCATTATACAGATTTAATGCAATTCCCATCAAAATCCGATTAGCATCTTTGTTATTTATTTATTTTTATTTTTTATTAAATTTATTGGGGTAACATTGGTTAATGCAATTATATAATTTTCAGGTGTACATTATACTTTGACATCTATATATTCTATTGTGTGATTATCACACAAAGTCCAGAGGGTAGGGTTTTGGGGAGGAGGGGGAAGGTAGATGGGGTAAAGAGGGTCAAATGTAGGGGGGGTAGGGGAGGGGGAAGTGGGTAAAGGGGATTAAATATATGGTAGCTAAAGGAAACTGGACTCTGGGTGGTAAAGATACAATAGAATATGCAGATGTCAAATATAATGTACACCTGAAAATTATATAACTGTATTAACCACTGTTACCCCAATAAACTTAATAAAAAATTAAAAATAAATAAATATATCTGTGTGTATACATATATACACATATACATATATACATGTATATATGTATACATATATACATACATATATAGAGAGATAGATAGATAGATATAGATATAGATATAGATATAGATATAGATATAGATATAGATATAGATATAGATATAGATATAGATATAGATATAGATATAGATATAGATATAGATATAGATATAGATACAGATATGCCTTCCTGGTAAATTGTATACCTGGATCTTACTGGATTTCGTTAACCAATGTACCATAATAGAAATTAAAAAAAAAACAGAAGGATTCAGAGAACATGCAGAAGAGATGTGGCCATTTAGCCTTATCCCCAAACACAAGCATAACACGTGACTTAATAAGTACATTTATCTGTAGTGCTAATGCTCTCAGAAACAGAACTTTCTTATATGTCTGTTACTCTTGCAAACCACTACAGAGCTTTTAGGTCCTTCAGGTGAATTACAGTAGAGGTTCTAGGCCTCAAAGAAATTCATAATCAGTAGAGTATCATAAATCTCGTTCTTCTCGTTCTTTTATCTTCAATCCCAGGATATGTTGTACAGTTGCCAGTGATAATGCCAGCATGATTGGATCTTAAACATTCCAGCACATTTTGATCATTACTTTCAGGTGTGGCTCTCACTTAATGAGTATTCCTATGAACAGTGAAACAGCTTTGAGATCACAAAATTGATTATCCTGGTGAATTTTCAGCTCCCTTTATTACAGAACATCTTCATTTTATCTCCCAAAGTAGTGATTGGGCTGCATTTTGTAATCAAATTGGGATGGTCAGGCTTCCTTTCTTAAAGGAATCAATTCACCTTTAAAGTAATTGATATTACAATAAATCAAAATAATGAAAAGATTTATTTTTGGATTAATATTTTCTATTTATTTACTTTTTAACTTATAATACACTTTTAACACAGCTGCTACAGCTAAAGAATATGACTGTAACAGAATTATGGTACCATGATTATCACAACATGGTTAGGAATACATTTGTCTGTGGCTTCTGGAATTCTGAAATGTACTCTGCTAATTTCCAAAGGACAGATAAAATGTTTAACTGTGAGATGAACAAAAAAATAAACTAGTTACAATGTATTTAATACAATAAGAATCACATAATGCAAAGACAACTCTTTCTTTAGTGGTTTTTGTCAAATTTATTAGACTAAAGAATTGTACATAAAACTAAGGCAACTAAATCAAATCAAATTAAATAACTGCAATTATCTAAGCATGTTAAATATCTTTATTTTTATTTATCTATTTATTTTTTGTTTACTACTTTTGGCAGGTGGTAGTGATTTAAGATGGAATAAAAGTCTCTCTGGGTTGTTGTGGCAAACTAACAATAACACATAATTGATTCCCTTCTGACTTGTTTCCTAAGGAACCCATTTCAGCTGTGTTTACCTTCAATTGGTATTACTACAATAGTCCCTAGAGTTTTGAATATGCTGGATCCTTTTAATATGAATTTGTGGAAACTTCTCTCATTTGATAATACTTGATTTTTTTGTGAATTAAAACTGTGTCAAACAGTTTATACAATGGTCAAAAGAAGAGGGACTTCCATTCTTGGCCATCAAGACAAATGTTAGTAAAGTTTATTATTCCTTATATGCAAAAAAAAAAAAAAAAAAAAAAAAAAAAAAAACATTTGCAGATGCTAGCACAGAGAATAATCTGTGTAACAGAGATTTTTATGAGAAGAAAGCATTGTCTTTATTAAAAATATGGTCAGTATGAATCAATAGGTTAGAAAAATGTTATCCTGAATCCTAACCATATTTTGATCAACAGTATTTATTTCTAGGAATATAATTATTTGCCCTTGAATTTATTTCTTCCTATTTATATCACTTCTAGCAGCAGACTAAAACAAAGTAAAATATAAATATTATAGCTTGTGCAAAATTGTAATGTTGCTGATCTAAAAGATAAACAGAAGATAATATCGTCACAACACATGATTCAAACACACCTGAAATCTCACTAATCAACTCCATATCAACTTAATATAGAACATGTGCTACAGTCATCATATCTTTGAACTAGTATTTATTTAAGAGCTTACTTACTTCCAAACTGCTTGTGCTGAAACTTCTTGTCAGGAACTTTCCCTGGTTTTTGAAAATTTTGTCACAATAAATGTTGTTACATGATTTAAATATATAAACAGATCAAAGTGATTTTTCCTAAAATGTCCATGAAAACATGCCTTGTCTTCCCCTCCAACCGAAACATGTAAAATATGTTAACTCCAAATACATGGAATCTATTTATCTATGTATCTATGTATCATCTGTCTATCTATTTATCTATCTATCTATCATCTATCATCATCATCATCATCATCATCTGGCATCTATTTATCTATGTGTCTATACACACAGATATATATAAATATATATATATATATATATATATATATATATATTTTCCATATATGAATATATAATATATGTAAGTTATGTATATCTTTATATCTTTAAATATATAATATGTTAAGGAAAAATAAATGTAGTCTGTAATACAGAAGATCCTCCCAAATTTTTTACACATGTTCTTTAATTTATACCTCCTGAGTTGGGGATTGCATGCGTAAAACATTAACATAGGCAAGAAAGTATTCTGTGCCCAATTAGCACAAGAAATTCAGTAGCGAAAGGCTTTAGGCATTCTCCAATTTGGTCAATATTGTGGGGAAGCTGAGTTTGGGAGAGAGTAGAAAAAAGCTATGAAAAAGACATTCTTTTTAAATTTACTCATTGAAAATCTGCTTTAAATTCCAGACCGAAAAATGAATGAATGAATGAATAAATAAATAAATTCCAGACAGAAGCACAAAGTGAATTAGATTTTTCACAGTACTGGACTAATGATAATACTTAAAACACGTCTTGAAGAATTTTGAGAGAGTGAAGTAGAAGTAACATTTCATTTACTTCAGGGTGATTTCTTCATTTATACTTTATACTACTACTCTGAGCAGGCCCTATTTAGGAAAACAAAAACTACAAACAAGTCATATATAAAAATGCAATTAAATCTTGACTCTTCATATTACAAAAGAGATTATTAAATTTTCTTTTGAATACACACACATCCATGCACACACACAACACTCATTAACATGTTTGCTTGTCTGCATAGAGACTCGGAGGCTGAGAAACACAACAAAAACTTTAGGGGTAACTGTTAAAAACTTATTAGCTGAAATTATAAAAAATCTCTGCAGTTGTAATGTGAATTGACAGGAAAATGGAATTTGATGTACTAAAATAACACCTTGACTTTGTATCATACTTTTCTCCCTTTTTTAAAGTACTTGTACAGCATTCTCATTAACTGCTCTATGAGGTTGGTTTTAATTGCAAATTCATAAAATGTCAGAATGGAAACAGTTTAGTGTTTTATATTTTATTGTCTCTTCATATGAAAGATAAGGAAAACCAAGATTCAGGGTCAGTTTGAAAACATTAGACCAAATAGGTATAATGGAAGAAGCAACAATTGTGACAAAAGCATGATGAATTTGAGATTTAGCTTTGCTACTCTTGAACTGTGCAAAATTCCTTGAGTAAATAATTTAACTTTTTTGAGTCTCAGTTTTCTCACTTGCAAAATATGAAGCACAATACCTAATTTTCTGACTTTTTGTATAAATTAAGTAAAGTTATTTTTGGAAAACAACTAGCACACTATCTGAAAAATAGTAGGTACTCCACTGAAGACAGTTCTGTTCCTGCAGAGCAGTCTAAAATGCACACACATAAAAGTGTTTTCAGAAATACATGTATTAGTTGAAGCAAGTTGTATCAGTACATAGAGAAGGGAGAGCATTGAAAAATCTTTAAAATAAAAAAGTTTACAAAATCATGAGGGTAAAAAAAAACACTAGGTGTGAAAATTTTGACACTGGCATTCCAGCTATTCTCAAAAGAAAGCCTATTCATTTTTTTTGTAAATTAATTAATTTATTTTATGGTGACATGGGTTAACAAAATCTAGTAAATTTCAGCTGTACATTTTAACAGTAAGGCATATATACATTTACATTGTGTGTTCACTTCCCATGGTTAGATTTTTTTTCTGCCACCACATATTTGACCCCTTTTGCCCCATCTACCTCACACTTACCCCCCCTACCCACTGGTAACTACCAGTCTATTGTCCATGTCCATGAGTCTGTTTGCTTGTCCTGTTTATTTGCTGCTTTTAGGTTTATATCCCACATAAAGTGATATTATGTGGTTTTCAATTTTTTTCTGTCTGGCTTATTTAGCTTAGCATAATTATTTCGAAGTCCATCCATGTTGATGTAAACAGCAGTATTTCATCTCTTCTTATGGCTAACATTCCATTGTATATATACACCACAGTTGCTTTATCCAATCATCTATCGTAGGACACTCCGGTTGCTTCTATGTCCTGACAACCGTGAATAATGCTGCTGTGAACATCGGTGTGCAAATATCTTTTCTATATGGGTTTTCAAGTCTTTGCAGTAAATAACCAGTAGAGGGATTGCTGGATCATATGGTAGATCAATTCTTAGTTTTTTGAGGAACCTCCATACTGTTTTCCATAGTGGCTGTACCAATTTGCAGTCCTACCAGCAGTGTATGAGTGTTCCTTTTTCTCCGCATCCTCTCCAACATTTGTTATACCTTATCCTGTTGATAACAGCTCTTCTAACAGGCGTGAGATGGTATCTCATTGTGGTTTTGATTTGCATTTCCCTAATAGCTAGTGAAGTGCAGCATCTTTTCAAATGTTTGTTGGCTGTTTGTATGTCTTCTTGGGAGAAGTGTCTCTTCAGGTCCTCTACCCATTTTTTGATTGGATCATTTGTTTTGTTGTTGTTGTTATTGAGTTATATGAGGTCTTTGTATATTTTGGATATTAGGCCCTTATTGGAGGTGTTGTGTGCAAATATATTTTCCCATTTGGATGGTTCTCTCTTTACTTTGCTGATGGTATCTTTTGCTGTGCAGAAGCTTTTTAGTTTGATGATGTCCCATTCATTTATTTTTGTTTTTACTTTCCTTGTCTTTGAAGTCAAATTCATAAAATCTTCTTTAAGTACAAGGTCCATGAAGTTACTTCCTACATTTTTTTCTATGTATTTTATTTTTTCAGGTCTTATATTCAGGTCCTTAATCCATTTCGAGTTCATTTGGGTGTGTGGTGATTGACAACATCTTAGCTTCATTTTCTTGTGGGTGGCTTTCCACTTTCCCAGCATATTTATGGAACAGGTATTCTTCCCCCATTGTATGTTTTTGGCTTTTTCTTTTTCAAAAATTATTTGTCCATATAAACATGGGTTTATTTTTGGACTCTTGATTCTGCTGCACTGGTCTGTGTGTATGTTTTTCTGCCAATACCATGCCGTTTTGATTATTGTCACTTTGTAGTATAATTTGAAGTCAGGCAGAATGATACCTCCAGCCTCGTTTCTTTTTTTTTTTTTGTTGTTGTTGTTGTTGTTGTTGTTGTTTTCCTCAGAAAGGCTTTGGCAATTTGGGGTCTTTTGTGCTTCCATACAAATCTGATGATTTTTTGTTCTATTTCTTTAAAAAATCCAATGAAATTTTGATGAGGATTGCATTAAATCTGTATAATGCTTTAGGTAATAAGGTAATTTTAACTATGTTGATTTTTTCAATCCACAAACCTGAAATATCTTTCTATTTGTTTGTACATTCTTTGATTTCTTTTAATAGGGTAGTATAGTTTTCCTTATATATTTTCTTCACGTTTCAGTAAATTTATCCCTTGATATTTCATACTTTTTGTTGCAATTGAAAAAAATTATCTTTTCCACTTCTTTTTCTAACTATCCATTATTAGAATATGAGAACACTATGGCTTTTTGAACATTCATTTTGTATCCAGAAACTTTGCTGTATTTGCCTATTGTTTATAGTAGTGTTCTTGCAGAGTCTGTAGGATTTTCTATATAGAAAATCATATCATCTGCAAATAGTTTCAATGTATATCTTTTATTCCTTTCTTTTTCCTGATTGTACTTGGTGGACCTCTAATGTTATTTTGAATAATAGTGGCAATGTGGACAGACTTCTCTTGTTACTAATCTTAGAGGAAAATCTTTTAGTTTTTCACCATTAAGTATAATGTTAGCTGAGGGTTTGTCTTATATGGTCTTTACTATGTTAAGGTGCTTCCTTTCTATATGATATTGTTAATTGTTTTGACCTTAAATGGATGCTGTATCTGGTTGAAGGTTTTTTTTGTATCTATTGATATGAATATATGATTCTTATTTTTTAATTTGTTTATGCGGCATATCATATAAATCTATTTGCATATGTTGAACCATTCCTGTGCCCCTGGAATAAAGCCCACTTGATGATGGTGTATAACTTTTTAATATATTCCTGTATTTGATTCTTTAGTATCTTATTTAGGATTTTTGCATCTGCATTCATAAAAGACATTGGCCTGTAGTTTTGTGTGTGTGTGTGTGTGTGTGTGTGTGTGTGTGTGTGTGTGTGTGTGTGTTATCTTTACCAGGTTTTGGTATCAGTGTAATATTGGCCTCACAAAATGAGTTAGGAAGTACTGCCTTCTCTTCAATTTTTTGGAAGAGTTTGAGGACAATGGGTATTAAATCTTTGAATGTTTTTGTAGAATTCACTGGTGAAGCCATCTGGCTCTGGACTTTTGCTTTCTGGAAGGTTTTTGATGATTATTTCAATTTCCATACTGCTGATTGGTCTGTTTAGATTTTCCAATTCTTCTTGATTCAGTCTAGAAAGGCTGTATCTTTCTAAGAACTTGACCA
Source organism: Eidolon dupreanum (assembly GCA_028627145.1). NCBI lineage: Eukaryota > Metazoa > Chordata > Mammalia > Chiroptera > Pteropodidae > Eidolon > Eidolon dupreanum. The sequence goes on from CM053505.1 coordinate 43,205,300, forward strand.
ACTTTTATAAGTTATTAAATTTAATTTTATATAATTTTTCATAGTATTCTTGTATGATCCTTTGTATTTCTTCAGTATCTGTATCTTTTCTCCTCTTTCATTCCTGATTTTGTCTATTTACATCATTTCTCTTTTTTCTTTAGTAAGTCTAGCCAGGGGTTTATCAATTTTCTTAACCTTCTCAAAGAACCACCTCTTTGTTACATTTATTTTTTCTGTTGTTTTTGTTTGTTTGTTTTCAATTTCTTTTAATTCTGCTCTAATTGTGATTATTACTTTCCTTCTACTGATTGTAGACTTCACTTGTTCTTCCTTTTTTCGTTTTCTAAGATGAAGCATCAGGTTGTTTATTTGGCTTATTTTTTTTTTTGAGATAGGCATGTAATGATATGAACTTTCCTCTTATGATCGCTTTTGACATGTCCCAAAAGTTTTGATATGTTGTAATATCATTATCATTTGTTTTTATGTATTTCTTGATCTCTCATTTTATTTCTTCTCTGACCCAGTTATTCTTCAGTAGCATTTGCTTAATCTTCATATATTTGAAGTTCTTCCTGCTTTCTTTTTGCAGTTGATCTCCAGCTTCAAAGCATTATGATCAGAGAATATGGTTGGTATGATTTCAACCCTATTATATTTTCTGAGGCTATCTTTATGCCCCAGTATGTGGTCAATCCTTGAGAATGTTCCATGTGCACTAGAGAAGAAAGTATAAAGATCTGCTTTGGGATGGAAGGCTCTGTAAATATCACTTATGTCCAGTAGGTCTAATGTGTCAATTAATGATGTTTTTTCCTTAATCATTTTCTGTTTGGATGATCAGGTCATTTCTGATAGTGGTGTATTTAGGTCCCCTACTATAGGGGTTTGGTCTGTTTCTCTATTTCCATTAGTAATTGCTTTACATATTTCATGGCTCCCTGATTGGGAGCATATATATTAATAAATGTTATATCTTCTTGGTGCATGGTTCCTTTTATCATTATGAAGTTTCCCTCAGTATCTCTCTTTACTTTTTTTTTTTTATTTTGATGTAACCTTACTCCGGCTTTTCTCTGAATGACATTTGCTTGACATATCATTTTCTAGCCTTTCCCTTTGAGTCTATATTTGTTTTTGGAAATAAAACATGTCTCCTAAAGGCAGCATATAGTTGGGTTTTGTTTTTTAATCAAGTCTATAACTCTGTGCCTTTTTATTGATGAGTTCTGTCTATTTACATTTAGGGTGCTTATTGAAATATGAGGTTTTTCTATAACCATTTAAGTTTTGCTTTCTGGTATCTTGATGTTTCCATTGCTTCCTTGTCCTTCTTTCTCTTTTTCTGTGTGTGTGTGTGTGTGTGTGTGTGTGTGTGTGTGTGTGTGTGTTTTGGTTTGGTTTTATGGATTTTTTCCTCTGGCCCTTCTAGTTTTATGGTATATACATCAGTTCTGAATCTTTGGCATGTGGTTACCATTACAAATATATAAAGAATAGTTATGTGTGTGTGTATGTGTGTGTGTGTGTGTTTGTGCATACAATCTTCCATTTTCTTCTGCATGTGCCTTATCTCCATTCCCTTTTGCAAATGTGGATCTGTGAATACTCCCCTTTTCTGTCACTGTTGTCTCAATTTGTCCTTATGTATGCTGAACATTCATTACTATCTTGCAATAGCAGATCACTTTTTATTGTTTAAGTTTTAATGCCCTGTTCTTAGTAAAGGTTGCACTCTTCTGCTTCTGTCTTCATGCTAGTCATCTTACTCATGGTTGTGTATTTTTTTGTCCTACTTCTTCATTGTCACAGCTCACTTAGTTGAAAATCCACTCCTCCCTTGGGGCATACTCTGTCTTAACTTTTCACATCCCAAATTCCATGGGGCTGCAACTTCCCTTAGCATGGCCCATCTCCTCTTAAAATGTACTTTCAATAAATCTTACTTTTTCTAAATCTCATTGACCTGTAATTCTTTGCTGTGTTGGTGGGGAAGAATAGAAGGACAACATAAAACACCACCGTCCTCCCCCATGCCACTGCAGTGACACCAGATTTCATATCACCCCAGCAGTAAGAGTATTTACACAGAAGAAAATGTAGCTCTAAAAATAAAAATGATAATCACTCACTGGCACCATTTGAAATAGAATTGATGGGGACAGCAGTGATGCAGCCATTATACAGATATTCCTGAGCCCATCTTTTTCCTTACAGATTGCCAGTGAATCAAGTTGTACTCAGGCCTGGTGGGAAAACACACAGAAAACAAGATTTTACTTTAGGCATTTCAGCACTTTGCCACACTAGCTTTCTTTAGAGTTCTCTATAATAGAGAAAATTATTTGAAGAGATCCAGAAATATGACCTAACTCATTCATTCATAACCTTCATCACTAAATTATTACACTTCCCCATCTTTGGTCTCTGTAAAATCTAATAAAACCATGCATAAGGAGAAACATTGTCAAATATAGAACTCCATAGCAGTAGAAGTGAGAATTATCTTTCCACATGCATCACTCTTGTTTCTCTCTCTAGATGTAATTTTCAGAAGAGCAAAAACTATATCTTCTTTCTCTGGAGTTCCCTCCATCACTAGACCCAAAACACATTATGCAATAGGAACTCATACTGGCTGACAGATTTAGCTCAATAGAATGGAAGCAAGACCATTATAAATCAATTTAGAGAGATCTTTGGCTGCAAGTTGGACAAAATGCCAATATGTAACTATCTTTGTCTCCGGACTACATCAGGACTTTTTTTTTTTTTTCATTCCTGGAGTTTGATCCTTGTTAGAGGCATTAAATAATGCACTAAATCCTAGTGTAATTCAATAATTTCTCCTTGAATTTTAATTGTTCTGCTGTTCTTGGCCCTGTTTTTAAAGGACCAAACATATTCATATGTGTGTATTTCTGCTTGATAGAAGACAATGACTCTGACTACTGTCTTACCAAAAGCAAAATTAAAGTAAGTATTTAATCCCTAAACTCCTCTTCTATCTAGTCTTACTCAACAATGAAGTAAGGCTAATCAGAGCCTAGAGAGGCCAAGGTATAGTGCATCTAAGCACAAGTGTCTGGCAGTTCATCCAAATTATAATCCCAATGTGTCTGGCTCTGAAGGGATCAGCTGGTGGCACAGATGATATCAGCACTTCACTGAAGAGTATCATGTTACATCTCTGCAATCCAGATGAATACTGCAATCTATACTCCATCGGGGGGGGGGTGAAAAACTTCAGCAAAAAACTTGAAGGTGGCAAGGAAGGGACAACTTTTAGAAATTGCCTTTAAAAAGTATATTTAGGCATGATCTAACTAAGGTGGCCTCCAAGAAAATTCCTGGAACATGTTTTTCAGGACTATTAGTAAATTTTGAGAAGTTTTTGAGAGAATTCCAACTGGTTCTTTGGTCCCAAGTTATTCTAACACTACTTGCTGCAATCCTAGGATTGGAATATTTGAGGGATTATCCTTTGGTTTCTGTGGAACCACCAATCAAGGCCAAGCAAATGGAATCTAGACTTTAGATGCATTTTACTTTGCCTGACCAGTGTTTTTACACACATGAATGTAATGCTATTCGGTGAGCTATTCGTTCCCCAGTTTTCTACACTACTGCTCTTGTCTCATACTCCAGCATGTTCATGCAATTATGATACCTTCTTGGCCCCCAAAGAAAAAAATCTAAGGTTCTTTCCAACTCTGATAGGTCCACAATCTCCAGTCTGAAGGAGTTAGTCTCAGAATGGACTCCTAACACAGTGCTAGTTCATTGGAGGCCTGTGTTCATTTAACTACTTTTCAGGAATTGCTTCCAACATGCTAAGGGGAGATGAATTGGAAATGTTGGAAGAGTAAGAAGCAGTGTCTACATATAGAGGAAAAAGTTGATATGAGAGAAAGTAAAAATGGAGAAATATAATGTCTTAGTAAAGATACATTTCTACTTGGCATATTTGTCTATATTATTTATCCTAATGGAGAGTTGACAGTGAGTGAGGGTGTGGTCCTAGTTGTAAGCTTTTCTAGTCTCTTTATTTTGTTACTCATAGAACCTAAAAAAGTGGTTTAGGTGACTTGACTACCTATGGTTACTTGTCCTCAAATACTCTGGATTATGGAAATGTGAGAGTAGTTATAATTGACCAAAATTACCACAGGATTTCTTCATAACTCAGATAAAGGCTAAAAATCATGTATTAAAATCCATGAGCAAAATAAACTCACTTCTGATGAGAGTAAAGAGATTTCCATAGAGACTTTTCTGCTTGCTATGGCAGTGACTCTACATACCTAGCAATTTGATTCTCATAAAAGGCTTGACAAATTTGAAGATCTTCAGTGGAGCCTGATGCACAATCAGATACATGAATGTATGTACAACTTCTTTTATATGAATAAAAATAATTCCCACAAATTGGAAAATAGGTGTGCCACTGGCTCGCACCTTGTTCTTTATCTTTCTCTCTTTTTTTATTGAAGAAAAATTGGCATATGACTTTATATGTTTCAGGTGTACAACATTTTAATTTGACATCTATATGCATTCCAAAATGATTATCACCAAAAATCTAGTTACCAACTTTTACCATACAATTGACTCCTTTCCCCCATGTTTTCCCCCTTGAATTCCCTTCCTCTCTGGTAACTAATCTGTTCTCTGTATCTATGTGTCTGTTTTTTTTTTTAATTTTTGTTTGTTTTTGTTTTTAGATTCTGCATGTGAATGAAATCATACAGTATTTTTTCTTCTTCTATCTGACTATTTCACTTATTATAATTTCCTCAAGCTCTATCCAAGTTGTCACAAATGGCTTAACGCTTTTTTTTCATAGTCTGAAGTCTTATACATGGACAGAGAAGACAGTGAATAATCTAGATTATAATATTTAAGGAGCACCAGAAAAGTCATCTAGCTCCAAAAGTCTAATTTTCAGTATATTAGGTTATACCAGAACAACCCTATACCCTAATTTTATAGTGCTAGAAATTTCACTGTTTGAGATTAATTTTTAAGCTTCTTTATTCTGAATTAATTGAGCTGATTATTTCCCAGATGACCTGAAGGACTTAGAAGAGAAGAACACTGGGAACTTAGGGGAAGAGATAAGTTTGAAAACTTTGTAGAATTATTTAGATGCAATTCCTTTTAATCTTTGTTGCATGTAAGACTTACCCAAAGTGACTTAAAAAATATTGGTGTTTGGGCATGAATTATCAGATATTCCAATTTAATTTATCTTAATTGTCGTCATATAAACATTTTTTTAAAAGCATCCAATTTATTTTAACAGTCAGTTGTGGTTGAGAACTACTAAAAAGTCTAAACTCTAAGTTGACTCAGAGCTCTTCAATTAAATGTCAGTGACATTGAGATCTATTGTTTCCTGTTAATTCTCATGGCTAAATTGACCCAACCTGGAGTGATGACAAGTTATGGTTTCAGCTAGACATACTGTGCTTATATCATTGGAATAGAAATCCAAAGTTTACTTTCTTTGGGTCAAGTTTTCACATTTTTTCCATGTAACTTCTCAGATTTAGAGTCTATGAAGCAAGTGCCAATAGATTATCTAATTTAATATTCACAAAAAGTCTATATAAGATGGACATTATTATCCTCATATTATTTTTTATAAAAAAAAAACTAAAGTTAAGAAAGATAAAGAGACTATCACAGAATCACAAAACTAGTTAATGAGATTTGTGATTTAAATTGAAGAAAGGAGAAGAATGACCAGTATGTGGGTTATAACATGTATACTTTTATTTATTCATTACAAGACAAAACAGAAAATTTTATACAAACATCAAGTAAGGTGATGCCAGTGTAGAGTAATTTAGAATACACTAGGACAGTTAGGTTTCCAAAGTACATTTTTTATTATTCTTCTGTTTTAGAAGTTGAAATCCTCACCACTAGATATTAATAAAATTTTAGAACACTATACCTTAAGGAGCAGCAGAGCTTTTTGTTTGTTTGTTTTCAGTATTCACTTGTTTATCCAAATAACTTGTTAGAATTTTGTTATTGATAATAAATATTTATTTTTAATTGTTATTGTTAGTTAGTTGAATAGTTAACATACTCAATAAAATAATTGCTTTTATAGATCAGAGAATTTCAAGTCTTTCTCTATTAAAAAAACATAATAATATACCACCTCACAACTGTTAGAAAAGCTTTTATTGACAAGAAAAATAATAACAAGTGTTGGAGTGGTTGGAAGAAAAAAAAGAATCCTTATATGCATCTGGTATATAAATTGGTACAGCCACTATGGAAAATAGTATGAAGTTTCCTCAAAATATTAAGAATAGAATTACCATATAATCCAGCAATTCCTCTTCTGGGTATCTACCCCCAAAGTTTGAAAACATTTATTCATAAAGATATATGAACCCCTATGTTCATTGTAGCATTATTTACAGTGGCCAAGATATGAAAACTACCAATGTATCCTAAGATAGATGATTGGATTATGAAGAAATGGTACATATGTAGAATGGAATATTACTCAGCTATAAGAAAAAATGAAATGCTGCCATTTGTGACAACATTGGATGTATATTGAGATGATCATGCTAAGCAAAGTAAGTAGATATAAAAAGTTAAAAACCATATGATTTTACTCACATGTGAGATATAAAACTGAAAGCAACAAATGAACAAGACAAACAAAAATTCATGGACAAAGACAACAGTTTAGTGGTTACCAAAGAGAAAGAGGGGAGGTGGATAAGGGTAAAGGGGATCAAATATATGGTGACAAAAGGAGATCTGATCGGGTGGTGAACACACAATACAATATACATATGATGTATTATTGAACTGTACAGTTGAAACCTATATAATTTTATTAACCAATGTCATAAATAAATTAAATTTAAAAATGTCACTTGTGTTTTTGTTTCTACATTTTTCTTGAGTCATAAATCAGGATTTTAGTAACACAAATGTATGAGTGCTAGTAAAAAATATGCACCATGAATTGGAAAAAAAAAATTCCCTCAAGATCATCTATTCTAGTGATTCTCATCTGGAAATATATGTGTGTAGCAGGAAGAAAATCCTAGGAGTGATGGTGTTTCAGATTGCCTGCATGACTTTTACCTCTCCTCACAATGTTATGTACTCTTTCCCTCACTGAGGCATGACAACCTCCATTGAAAACAACCAGTATGGAAAAATATATTGGGGTGAGGTAAAAAGCATGGCAGAGTAAGGGATCTCCTCAGGTCTCTTTCCTTGAAGTAACAACAAATCAAACATCTAAAAGTCAAAAAATAACACCCAACTTGCACACAAGCACGTCTGAGTGAATGATCTGTACATGAGCTTCAAACGTTTGGAACTGCAGCAGTCTGGGGCAGAAGGAGGAAAATTTGAAGGAACAAAGAAGGTGCCATACATAGCTGAAGCTCATGCAAAAGGAGGAGGAGGGGAAATGTTTTGGCTGGTTCCTCCAACAGCTCTGACTGAGTGATTAATGTGTTCCACACAGCAGAACCTAGGGATCAGGGGAGAGAGTAGAATGGGAACTAAGTGCAGATGGGCAACAGCTGTGTCTTAGTAGCCACAATTGTGGAGCAGGAGGCTAAGACACCAGGCCTTGTAGCAACCCTCATCCACCAACCCAGAGCGGACCCTCCTTATGTCCCATATCCTCTCATACATAACACTGTGGAGCCTCAGGGGAATTTGTGCAGCTGGTACTGAAACAAAACACAGCTGGTACCACAGACTGGGGCTGGCACCAAGGGCAGCTGATCATGTTTTGAATATTCAGTATATCAGACAAAGAGAGAGAAAAAAAAAAATTTGCCTCAAAGCAGAGATCCAAGAGTCTTGGATGCCACCTATTGGAATTAATAATAATAACAATAATTCCCTTATTATCAACAGGCTAGAAAGAGACTTCTATCTAATAAATCTTCTTTCTGAAAAAATAAATAAATAAAACAGAGTATACTCCCATTAATGCCTAGGCAGAGAAATAGTCCCAAAGACACCATAAATCCCAAGGAAATAAGGCATCTTAGAAAGAAAGAGAAATATCTCCAGCAAATGAGGTTAAAGACAAAGAATTGTGTGATTTAAATGACAGAGAATTCAGGATTGTACTCCTTAAAAAACTCAATGAGATGCAAGAAAATTTTGAACAACAATTCCAAGAAATTAGAAATAAAATAAACCAACAAAGTCAATATTTTAAAAGGAGATTGAAACCCTGAAAAAATAACCAAATAGAATTTCTGGAGATGAAGAACACATTAAAAGAGATGAAGAAGTAAATAGCAAGCTTAGAAAATAGAGCGGACCATATGGAGGAAAGAATCAAAGACAGAAATATGGAATGACCCAGAAAGAAGAAGAGCAAAACCTGAGAATGAATAACAAATAAAAATAAAAGAGCTACACAAGAAATATCTTCCACCATCAGGAAAATCAACATAAGAATAATATATATACCAGAAAAAGAAGAGAAGGAGAAGAGAACAGAGTATATATTCAAACAAATAGCTGATAAGAATTTCCCAAATCTAAGGAATGAGATGAATCCTCAGTTCTAAGAATTGAACAGAACACCAAATATCTCAACCCAAAAAGGCTTCTCTAAGAAACACTAATTAAAATTGCCAAAAAATTAATGACAAAGAAAGAATTCCCAAGGCATCCAGGAAAAAGAAGACACTAACCTATAAAAAGAAGACAGGAAACCAGCTAGACTATTTTTGAAACCAAATGTTCAAACTATTAAATGAAAGGAATTACCAGCCAAGAATAATGTATCCAGCAAAGCTCTGCTATAGGTATGAAAAAGAATTAAAAACACTTAGAAACAAATGAAAGTTGAGGAAAGGCAACAAATATAGACTCAAGTTAAAAAGATGAAATATGATAATCCAAGTAAATGGTATTCAGAAAAAGAAGTGGATTTGGCTGTACTTGTATCTGGTGAAATATATTTCAAGATAAGAAAAGGTAAAGAGAGATACTGAGGAACACTTCATAATGTTAAAGGGATGCATACATTAAGATCTTAAACTTATTAATATCTGTGTTCCTAATTATAGAGCTCCAAAATATATAAAGCAATTACTAACAGAACTAAAAACAGAAACTGACCAAAATACTATGACAGTAGGGAACCAAAATACCCCACTGTCAGATATGGACAGATCATCCAAACAGAAAATCAATAAGGAAATAACATCCTTAAATGATACATTAGACCAACTGAACATAAGTGACATTTACAGAGCCTTTCTTCTCCAAAGAGCTGTTTATACATTCTTCTCTAGGGCACATGGAGCATTCTCAAGGATTGACCACATGCTGAGACACAGAGGTTGCCTCAACAAATATAAAGGGACTGAAGTCATACCAACCATATTCTCTAATCATAATGCTTTGAACTTGGAGATCAACTGTAAACAAAGTGACATGAATTACAAACACATGATTAAACTACATGATACTAAAAAATAACTAGGTCATAAAAGAAATAAGAGAGATTAAGAGATACATAGAAACTAATGGCAATGAAAGTATAACATATTAAAACTATGGGACACAGTAAAAGTGGTAATAAAAATAAGTTCATATCATTATGGGCCTATATTAAAAAATGGGGATGAGCCCAAAAAACAACCTAATGCTACATCTTTAAAAATTAGACAAAGAAGAACATATGAAGCACACACTCAGTAGAAGGAAAGAAATATTCAAAATTAGAGCAGAATTAAATAAAATTGAGAACAAAAAGACAACAGAAAAAAAATTAATGCAATAAAGAATTGGTTCATTTAGAAGATTAATAAAATTGACAAAACCCTGGATAGACTCACTAAAGAAAAAAAGAAGAGATCTCTACAACCTTGTGAGTGTTGTGACAATGAGC